>JAUCMS010000055.1:6637766-6665758 GCA_032357445.1 Enteromius radiatus | reverse complement strand
TATATTATATTATATTATATTATATTATATTATATCATAGACCCTACTCAATGCATGTATTGCTAGATTCCCCTCAGACATATTTTATTGGACATTTATTGGCTTTTATCTTTACTTTTTTTTATGTAAAAAATCTTGTAATATAACCTGTGCTTGTTTTTATTGTGTTTGTGATACTTGTATTTTTAAATTGTTTTTTCAATGAAAATATCCTAAGATCTTTACATGGCATTATGACCTAAAGTAGGTTATCAAAATAAATTACTGTCAAATTATATTATATTATTTGTAAGCAATTATTTATGGTTAACTAAACTAACACTATTAAAAATATATATTTACTTTAAATAAAAGTTAACATAATTAAAAATTATTTTAAAAACTAAATTTTGGAGCTACCTGCCAAGGCAATATTTCTTTTTTATTTTATCCGTTTTTAGTTTTCACTTGATGTTACTAAACAACTAAAATATACTAAAGCTGAAAAAAATAAACCTATATAGAAATGGTTAAAAAAAAACAATAAAAATAACAAAAAAAACAATTACAATTTATTTAAAAGAATACAAATCAAAGTAATTGTAAAGTAATATTTTATACTATTATTATACTATTTTAATACTGAAATTATAGAAGAACAAAGTACCAAGTACTGTACCAACTGATTTAATACCAGTACTGACAATCTACTACTATGCATGTTGGTCCAGTTATTAAAACTATCTTTCTGTATCCCACAGGCAGACACGGAAGCGCTGGGAACAGTTTGTGCAGACGGAGAACCAGCATTTGGTGAGTCCAGAGGCTCTGGACCTTCTCGACAAGCTGCTACGCTACGACCATCAGCAGAGACTGACCGCCACGGAGGCTATGGAGCACCCTTATTTCTGTGAGTCGGCTCACCTCACTGCTGATAATGTATGTAGACAAAACAAGCAGTCGAAAAATCCTGAAACATACATGATTTTTGTGTCTTTAGATCCAGTGGTGAAAGAGCAGTCTCACACTAATACAGATGGCACCATAGTGTCAAGTGGAACCAACACACCCCGATGAGAGCAGGTATCAAGATTGAATTAGTGGTATTTATTTATTATTTATTGGTTCAGTCATGTATATTTTTGCATTTAGATTAACAAAGTTTATTTTTAAAAACTTTGACAATTCAGTAAAGTTGACAAATGTAATATTTAGAAACTTAAGTATCATACTTTCAATGTCAATGTTATTTTTATTATTATTTATATACTATTTATTCATATTTTAAATTATCTTTTATTTTTTTCATTTTCATTTTGGTGGTCATTTTTAATATTTTGATTTAGCGTTCATTTATTTTTATTTCACCTTTTAATCATTTTAATATTCAAAATATTTTGCTTATTTTTTCAAATATGAAGTATTTTGTTATTTTTCACATAGCTATTTTGATATTATCAAATATATATATATTTTTTTTTTTTATCTTTGCATTTATAAAACCGATGAATCCACAGCTTGTTTTTGTGTAGCATTTTATATTGTCTTCAATTCAAATTACATCATCTTACTTTTTTTCCTTTTGTTTTTCAGGGACCAGAAAAGGAAGGCGTTTGTTACCTCAATTTTTTATCCCTTGTGTCTGAAACCTCTTCAAGTGTACAGTGAAAGTTGGATCTAAACAGCACCTGTTACACCTCGTCTCTCAGACACACACACACACACACACACACACTTGCATACACTCACACCGACACACAGACATTTCAGCTTTCCTGTGTCTGTCAAGGTTGGTCTGCCCTTCTATAACAGGTCTGTTCCTCTAGCTTGAAGATTTCAAAGCTTTCCCTCCCAAGTTTTAGATGAAAGGAATATATCCTTGACTTCACCCCAAGTACACTGGCCCGTCCCACCTTAAACTAGGCATGGAGAATGAGACCAGAATGAACCCCGCCCCCTCTCTCCTTATTGGTCTGTGTGTCTGTCTGTTCAGTATTCAGACCTTGGCGCAGCCTCCACATACTGTAGTAATAAAGTGGCATGGTGGACCTTTATTTCTTTGCTCTAGGTAGATTGATTACTATATTAATGAAAATAAATGATTTTTATTTAGATTTATGTGCTTTGTGGTTGTCTGTTAATTTGCAGATTGAAATGTGCCTATTTGTGGTGTTTGCAATTGCTATTTCTCATACTTAGGGATAGTCTTCCCTAAAATGAAAAATGTACTCATTTATTCAACTTCATGTCATTCCAATTCTATATAACTTAATTTGTCTTTTTTCCAACACAAAAGACATTTTAAAAAATGTTGGAGTCAAGACAACTTTGGAGTTAACCACTATTTTAAAGTGCCCCTATTATGGATTTTTGAAAATTACCTTTCATGCAGTGTGTAAACATCCTGCACAGTTTTAAGTTATTGTATCTCAAAAGAAAGTGAATCATTGAAATGAGTCATTTTTAAATCCAAAGATGTTTCATGTCGAATTCAACATGAAACATTAGCATATCGCCCGCCCACTTGTTGATCTATTCACATTGGTCTGATTAAAAATGCAAAATCATTTTTAGCCAATAGGTGCCGCTTTTGAAAAGGTAAAAATAGTGGTAACGCTGTACACAAAGCAGCACTGCGCTCACAAACGCTGCTTTATCGGGCAATACAGGCAAGATTAAATAAAAAAAGCCAATCATGGCAGATTAGCGTCAGCAAAGGAGCGGTTTGGAAAAATTGTTACTTGAGAAAATCATTTGGGAGTCATTGATCAAGTGAGGTAAAAATAAATGCATGTTAAAATACAATGGAAATGATGAACAAAGGTATATTATTATTATGAGACATCACATGTTGTTCTAAAATGTTCTGTTTAAATATTTAGTTTAATTTTGAACTTGTTTGTGTTGAATGGAATGTTTTAGTCAAAAGTAAATTTGTCTAAATTTGCAAATGTGTTCCTTATAGTGCAACAAATATAAAACAACGAAAAAAATCAATTAGACAGCTATTTTTAAAATGTTGATTATACCGGGTTTTTTTTCAGTTGCACAGTCAAAGTATGTTGGTTTTGTTAAGTTTGTCAAACAAAATCCTCATTTTCTTCGGTTCATTGTTGACCATGGTGCGTGAGACCTGGTTTGTTGGTCATGTTGTGTGCAACATGATCTCTTCATCTCTGATGTTAAGCAATATTTTGCCTTTGCCAGCCAGGTTAATTAATTGGCTCTGGCTACTACACTCCTGTGCATCATCATAACAGGTCTTTTGTATTCAAGAGATGTTGTCACCCTTACAATAAGGGCAACCTCATAATAAAGCTTTTTCTCTTCGTTAAACATTTTTATAGTCTGAAAACTCCAAGAAACGTGTCCTAACAGATTTGCCTTTGTAAAACACAGAAGAAAAGATTGTTCCTTTTTTACCTAGACAAGTTTTATATGGCAGTTTTTAGTGTGTAAGCGACTCAACACCACGTGAGGCAGCAGCCTAATGCCGCTTTGGGAGGCGTCTCAATAGCGGCCCTTTGTGACACCAAGGGCTCAAGTGTCCATTGCTGGCTCATGGGATGACGCGATTTCTCCAAGACCTCCTTGATCTATGCAGTCCACATTGGTCCGGCCAACCTCCACAGGTCCCTGTTCACCTGTGTTTAGTTCTTTTTTTAACCCTCTTCTCAATTTCAGTGTTAAACAGAGAAACTCATCATTATTCATGTCCAGGCCTTGTGTGGTTACTTCTGTCCTCAGTGGCCCTGACCTTGACCAACAGCTCCTCATGCGTG
Source organism: Enteromius radiatus (assembly GCA_032357445.1). Taxonomy (NCBI): domain Eukaryota; kingdom Metazoa; phylum Chordata; class Actinopteri; order Cypriniformes; family Cyprinidae; genus Enteromius; species Enteromius radiatus. Next base: position 6,661,997 of record JAUCMS010000055.1, on the reverse strand, counting down.
ACTCCGACATGAAAATTTCCGAGTGAATCTCATCAAATTGAGACCTGAGAGAACGTATGTCAAGGACAAACCTCACGGGTCTTGAAATACATGTGCTTTTGTTTAAAAATGATGAATATTTCAAGTCCAAAAACCTGCAGAGCCATTTTGGGCACCTTGGTCTTCTTGACAGAATACTTACAGTTGGGTGGACCAAAGTGAAATAAAAGTGAGGTTTAGAGACATTACCTGTCACATCATTACCTTTTTGTTTTTGATGACATTTGATGAAGTGATTTTAGTTACGACCTTATGTAACTTCTGTTGCACCCAATGGTCATATTTGGAGGCGAAAGGAACCCTGGGTCAATTTGGCTAACTTAAACCACATCCAGCAATTACACTGATGAATGGGAGTATGGTTGGGTAAACAAACACCAAAAGGTCACTTAAAGGGATAGATAGTTCACTCAAAAATGGAAATTCTGTCATTATCACTCTCATGTCGTTCCAAACCCATGAGACCTTTGTTCTTTGTTCATCTTTGTAACACAAAGATATTTTTTATGAAATCTGAGAGCTTTCTGGCTCTGTATAGACAGCAATATTCAAGAAGGTAGTAAATGAACTGTTAAAATATTCCATTTGACATATTGGTTTCACCATAATTTTATGAACCACTGATGTCACATGGCTTATTTTAACAATGTCCTGCCTATCTTGCCTAAATATTGTAGGTTTTTATGGCTGTGAAACGACATGAGGGTGAGTAAATAATGACTGAATTTTCTGAATAAATGAAATGGAATGACATGAGGGTGAACTTTTGGGGTTAACTATGAATTTAAAGGTAATAAGAGAAGCCATTTTGAGAAAATAAGGGACTACTGTGGACAGCTAAAATGGAGGAGATTCCCATTTTATTGTGCTGTGAGGATGAAATTGGAAAAAAATGGCAGAAACATTGCCTGACAGAAGCTGTCCAAACATACTTTTAGTCTTGTGACAACATTCTTACAAGATGACTCATTGATAGTACATCTAGCTTGAGCAAACAGAAGGATTGATTACCCAGAATGATTGAGAAACACCATCATGTGACTGATGATTAATCTCCAAAGCTCTTTCCTAGAGTATAGCTGCACTAATACTAAGGTTATCAAGCTGACAATTGCATTAAAATATTGTTTTCTGAAATGTTCTGTAATCATTAGTCTCGTGAAACCAGACTTATTATTGACATATTTTGGGGTTTGCTTCAAAGTTTATTTTGGCTAGGTACCATCTGCTTGGGCAGGGAGACATCTACATGCGAGTGCAACCAACCGTAGGTAGTTTTTTGAATCACTGATGTGATAATAACAGACAGGCGTGCTGTTGAGAATAAGAATGTTAGCACAATTAGCATTAGCAAAACGAGTCTCCATGAAATAAGAAAAGAGATTTGAAATTGTATGAAGTGATACAAATTTGCTACCAATTACCAACCATGTAAAAGTGTCACATATTAAAATGAATCTGAATAATATATGGTGTATGTCACACAGCAGAAGAATGTGTTAACCAGCCAATTAAAAAGAAAACGCCAAGTAAACAAATTAAATTACCAAATTAAATTAAGTTACTAAAACCACGCCCCCTCGCGGGAAAGCCGCCACCTCTCTCAGCTACAACCTGAATGGATGATCCCTCTAGCAGCTTAATTGGATTTACACAGCTATAAATGCTTGGTAATATGCATTTATGTGAGGCATAGCTATTTAGCAAACTGTAGGTTGTAGTAACTAACTATAATGATAGCAACTCGCGAAACACTTTTACTCTTTAGTTAATAGTGTAAGGGGAGGGGCCATGCTCAGTTATTCCAGTGCGTCATCGCGTCATGATTTTAGCCCCGCCCAAACAATGCTGAACACGAAAATGGTGGAAAATTGTTTAACGTTCTAACTTCACAATTCAGTATTGTCCTCAGTCTTTGTAGTGTGTTTTTAGCAATACATAGCATTTATGTGTATAGAAACAACATCCTGAATCGTCTTTACACTGACTTCAAAAGCACATTTTGTGGCCCAGTACCTATAATAATAATAATAAATTAATATAAATTTGTCTCCAGACAGACTAGTTAAAAGTGCACCCAGACTCTTAAAAGTTGTGAGAAGTCAGCCAATCAGATCCAGCCTGTTTAGGTTAACATTCACATTAAAAAACAGATTGTGTGCATGTTGTTTTTGACTTAAAATTATGTCTTTTTTATGTTTGTCATGTTGAATCTACTTGTTTTTAACCACAGAGGTAACAGCTAATGTAAGAGTGAGACCAAGTGTGGATGGAAGATAAACTTCCTGCTCAAGAGGACACATGATCCCTTGCTTCCTGTCCTACAACCTGACTCCTCAGCAGCTCACGTTCAAAAACGTGTTTTTCTTCCCCATGAAATTTTCAGCACTGCTTGGTTGTACCGTGGTCTGCGATATCTGGTTGAGAGGCGATGATGATAAACCCACCTACCCTTTGTCAGTGGAAAACCACAAACTGCAGAACCACGAGGTGAGCTTAACCACTTAAACGAAGAGTTCACCCAAAAATAACATTTCAGACATTATTTATTCACTTTCGTGTCATTCTAAACCCGGATGACTTAAGTTTTTCTGTGGAATAAAACAGGAAATGTTTTGAAGATTCTTCATGTGACATTCTTTCAAACTGTATAATGAAAGTGGATTGTGACCAAGGGATTCTTCATGATGGTGGTACATGTGAGTCAAGCACTATATTACAAGTCGTCCGAAGCCATATGATAGCTTTGTGTGGGCAAGTTATTCTCTCACCACTGTGGTCACCATTCACTTTCAATGCATAATTGAAAAATAGCTTGGGCGTTTTGCTATTAAAAGGAATAGTTCGCACAAAAATTACAATTTTGTAATCATTTAGTTATTTTTAAGTAGAACTAAATCTGTGTGAATTTCTTTGTTCTGCCGAACACAAAGGAAGATGTTTTGAAGATAGTTTGTAACCAGGCTGTTTTGGGTCACCACTGACTGCCATTGTAGGAAAAAAAATACTATGGAAGTAATATCTTTAATTTCTTTAGTCATTCTTTTCCACATTAGGAAAAGAGTCACGTTACCCTTTTCTTTTAATTTAAAATTTAAAATATCGTTTCATTTGTGTTATTTGAACAATTCATAACAGTTCTAGAATATCTTATATGGTAAAGTGGTAACGCATTAATTTAATATTTTGTTCATAAAAGACTATATAAATATAATAAGATTTAAACATTCTACTGCACAGCTCCCAAAAAAGGTAATACAGTCCATATTTACTATACTATAATATTATTATAATGACTAAACTGCAATTCTGAGATTTCCCCTTTGTTGGACTGTTTTTGTTTGTTTTACAGTAAGGAAGGATGTGCACATGACTTGATAAATTGCACATAAAACATTTCGAAAACATCTTAAGTAACTTCTGATCATAGCTAAACTCGTGGAAGTAATCTATAGCTGAGTTAATGATTATTTTGCTGAATCATGTGAACGTCACTCAACTTTTGAAGTCATAGGTGTTTTATTATTGAAAGGTTATTCAAATGCATATAAATAGAAAATCAGTAAATTCTCAATGTTGTCACACAGTTTTAGTTTCAACACAGTAATGCACACCGGTAGCTAGTTTCCATCACACCTCTTTGAGAGAGAGGGAACCTTGGGCCCCCCGTCCCACACAGAAACAAACAAACAGATGAATAAATAAACAAACAAATAGCTGTGTCGTATTTCCAACCTGATGAGGACTTTCCACTGGTTTAATTACAGCTAGAAGCACACAAAACTGTTTGACCCTACTGGAGTTTCATAGATTTAGTCCAAACGTCCAGGAAAAAGGTATCATGTAAAAAAAAAAAGAACAACAACTCCTGTGTCATTATGAAATGTAAGATATGCAGAGTTCCAGCACTCAGGGCATTTAAAGATCTGCTTCTTTCCAATTAAAACCAGATTTGTTGCATGGGACATCCTCCCAACAAAAGAATCCAACAAGATTGTAGAACGATGTCTTGGTCCCTCACTTTATGTCTTCTGTGTAGAGTGAGGTCTGGCTCCATTGCCCAGTTTGTAAACTCCCACAGGGCTGAAGATGTTGGGAGGTTTTGGAGATGCTCAATTAACTCACTCTTTTTATGTTGTTACTACGTCGGCGCCGAAAGCAGGCAGGTAAGCAACGCTTATCCGATTTGATCATAGGTGAACTCGGAGGAGAGGCTTGTTTTCTGCAAAATCAGAAACACAAAAGGTAAATATAACATAATCAGATGATTCATGATTTTTTTTATGCAACCATTTTTGATGAGTACAAACAACAGAGGGATTATTTTCATTACACCTGTGTGTTATCTGTACATATCCAAACTGTCAGTCTCCAGGTTATGCCAGTAGGTGTTTTTCAGTCTTTGAATAATTAGCGAAACGTCTTTATAAGCAATTAACTAAATTACTCAATTGACAGATCTGCTCTAAAACAATTGGTTCTGCACTGATGAACTGAACAAATAACCGTGGGCACAATATAATTCGCTTTACATCCTTTCTGCATTCTCATGAACTAATGTAGATGCCTCTCACTCAAAAAGATACCATGCAACACTGCAAGGCTTTTGAGAATATCTCAAAATAAAACCCAATTGAAGTGTCTCTTCAGCAGGAAGTAGAACAAATTATTATTTTTTGGCCATGATTTACTTAAAACGAAGAAACTAATTAGTAAATTGTTTGCATGATTTAGTAAATCAAGTTAACGAATTAGTAATTTGTGCACATTGTGATCCCTTTATGAGTCCCTTCATGAGTTTTATACACTTGTGTTTGGGAGTAAATGTTTCAATGACTCGTTCATAAACATTATTTTATTATTGAATGAATGAGTGTTTTGAACAAATAAATTATTCAAAGAAACATAAAATAAAATATTAAGGGTTAGTAATTATATACTATACTTTAATATTTATTGTTCGCCCACAAATCACAAAATTTTAATTTTTTTATTTATATATTTTTTATATATATATATTTTTTTTTCACATTTATAGTTATTAAAAATTTATTGTATCATTATTTAAGAATGATGGCATTGCTTTTTGTGAGTTCAATGAAAATGAATCTGGATTAGCCAAAGTCACTTAATTTGCCTAGAAATTCTGAATAAAACTACTTTTTTGTCACATGGGTTAAGAACTACAGGAAGATAATAGATGGAGATGGAATTTAGATTCTTTAGTGAACAAACTCTTTGAGTATTTTGGAATGTAAGCCTCACCTGGCTGCTGCAGCTGCTGCTGCTGCCGCTTCTTTATTGCGCAGCTGCCGCATTATACGCAACATGCGACAAATCTGACGCAGTGTCATCTTTGGAGCGTGGCAGGCCAGACGTGGCCGAGGGGCCCCTCTGGGCCCTCTGTAGCTGAAAAGGGACATGTAATCGCCACCAGGCCCCCTGCCAAAGAGTTGAACACTGCCATAGCATGATGCACACTGAAAGAAAAACAAGAGCAATTGTTTTCCTTGAAATTAAGATTTGGATATTTTTTATATCAATTAACCAACCAATTGATAACAAATTAATCAATTAATTAACCAGCTGATAACAAATCTTTCACTGAGCTACTGGTTTCAAACCAAGAACACGATTAATTAACTACATCCTAAGAAACTAAAGCCTTCACACACACACACACACACAAACTCTATACAACAAGCTTAAAGACACACAGATTCTTTTACTTGACACCTGATCGGCCCAGAGCACAGACATGATATATCCACACAAATAGCGCTGACAGAACATGACCCAGACTAGAACAAAGAAAGCTCAAACTAACTGAATTGAGAATAAGATTCATCATGTTAACTGATCCAAGGCATGTCTTTTATTTCACTAGTATCACCACCAGAGACACTATTGTATTCAATAGTGATCAATATTTAAACTCTCAAACTCTTCACAAAAGAGACAAAACTGCATCTAAAATCAAAATTCGTCTTCCAAATATCACCAAAATAATTGCAGGTGAGCAGCACAAGATGACGTTTCTTCTGTTTGAACCATCTGTTATTCATTTCCAACCATGTGTGAAGGCATCTTAAAAAGTTCTTAAAAGTGAATAATCAACTCATCTGCAATAATAAAAAGAGCACTCTTAATCTTCAAATACTCACTGGTACGACTGTTGCCATGGTAACCAACTCAGTTCAAGGCGTCCCCGGGATGCTGCAGAATTATGCGTAAAAATGTGCGCGTCTTAACCGAGCATTCATCTCTTATACCTGTTGTCTTCCCAGGTGCCACACCATGTGACCAATCACAGGGGACCCAGTGGTCCAGGTCCGCCCTCTGAAACTGACATCACCAAGTGATGTCACTCTGCCGCTGCTTTAAACTGGACACAACAATGGGCAGAGGGTGTCTCGCGTTTCAGGGCCTCAGCAGTAGTGACATGCACTTAATTAGCACGCTACCTTTTGTCTCTGGTGGCTAAATTTAGAGTCTAGTAGGAGGGAACAAAGGAGCATTCTAAGAACAACGCGTGCTATGAATTGGTAGACGTGCTCATGGGAGAAGCTTTGTGTCGCCTACAAACTTAAATTGAAGCAGCTCATGCTTTACTGACAGTGACGTTGTTATACCATGACAACACAGGGGTTACATGTGTTTATTAGTGTTCATGGATATTTGAATGAACGGGAATTTGATAAAAACATGAAAATGGTTATCAAGGATAATGAATGAATGGCATTCATCATTGGGGCACAGTATGTATCATAGAAGCATCTTTCATAAATGCAGTCCAATGATCAAATCAACAACAATAATTAATTAATTAATCAATTAATCTATTTTCTTTTTATTTTAGATATTGGCAAATATAAGTTGAATGAAGTGGACATAAATCAGGCCTTTTTAAATAGCAGCTTCACCCACTTTGATGCTTTGTATGGTGATAGATAGATAGATAGAGAGAGAGAGAGAGAGAGAGAGATGACACAATGATTTGGATCACAGTTGGAAGTACAGTAAAGAATATATTAGTATTAGTGCATTTAGTACTTTTAAACAGTAAAAACCTTAAAATCAATCCTGTGTGTACATGGCAACCCTTTTAAATGAATTAAAACAATATGTAAAGCAGACCATGAATCAATTTCCTAGCATCCACGCAAGGACAAAAGAGTATTAGTGAGACTTAAAACTCAGTTCATTATCTAAAATAACACCATCACAAACCCACACCACATCTGTGCTGGCGTACATTTGAAGACACATTATGACAGTCTTTTTTGTTGTTGTCTTTTTCAACTATCAGTCGTCTCGTGAAAAGCAAATCCTCAAGACAGGCCCTCCCAGCTCTGCTAGCCGAAGCAGGTCAAGCAAAAACCAGAAGCAAGTTACAAGTAATCAAGCAAAAGTACTGCAATCTTCAAAATACATGAGCGAAAAGTATTATTGAATTAAATTGCAGAAATAATCAGGATAGCATTTAAACACCAAAAAAAGGGAGTTTGGAATAGCTTTATACATGTTATTTTACATTTTGGTGTTACTTTTGTGCATTATTTGATCATGTGATATAGTCCAGAGCTCTCTGAACTCTCCACATCTCTTTATCTTCTCCCTAGCTGTAAATTTGTATGGTTCTGTGTCATAAAATATGGAGCTGCAATAAATCTCTTAGTAACCACCAGTGCAAATTTCAGCAGCCACTAAATGTCCTTCCTGTTTCTGTGCTCCTCCCTTTATTAAGTCACCTTTCATCATAGTCTACTGTACATAGACTTTCACCACTGATATCACCCTGCCTGTGAATGTCAGTGCCTGTGTAATATAAGAACTTGTGATTCTTAATATTAGCCTGTAACGTTGGTACACATATTATAGATTTCCAAGCAATTTACAATTCCTTTTTTTTGTTAAAACATGGAAAATGTTAAACTTGTTTGTGAAACCTGTTTATTTACTTTGCAATACTGCCACCCAGAGACGAAACTGTGACACCCTACAAAAAAACACTAAACTGGCATCGGCGCTGGGAAAGTGAAATCGACATTAAAAGTATTGTGGGGAAATTCCTTTCTTATTCTTTTAATTAAATTATTAGTAGTAGTATTACTATTTTTATTTATTTACGGTAAAACTTCGATTATTCATTCTACTTAAAGTGTAGTCTAAGCAGAACAATGTGACAAACCCGACTTTCATTAATCAATCACTGTTTTAAATTTATATTAGTACTAATTACTTTCTGTTTGTTCAACTAATGCGTGCGCATGCGACGTCACAACGGCTTAGAAAGAGACTCGTGGAGGTTGCGCGAGCGGGTGAAATAAACCTCAGAATAAACAAGCATTTAAATGACATTTAGTCTCATTTATAGTCTACATTACAAGTATATAAACTACAACAAATTAGAAATCTAATTGTAAAACTGCTATTTAAAAACATCCAGCATGCGAATTTTGTTTTAGTCAAATGCGGGTTTTCTGTGTCTCAGGTTAAGTTAAAACCTGAAAAAAAAAAATCTCACTGATCAAGTCACGTCTCACAGTGCTATAAAATGCTATTGAGTCGCGCCCTGTGTGCAAACACAGCGACAGGGTTATGACACCAACAACGCCCACAAGGAGGAAGTACGCTGAGCAAGTATCGATAGTTTACGTGACGTGTTAGCTTTTGGTATTAGTGTATTTTTATCATTTTTTTGTATTTTAGAAAATAAAACACGAACTTTGTGTGACACAAACAGCGTGTACACCGTTTTGCCGCTCTTGCGCTCGGCACGCGCAACAGGTGCTCGGATTTGCAGTGACTGCCTCATGAATTATTCATGAGCAGCTGGGTATGAACTCTGCCCAGGCTCGAAGTCGAAAGTCAGTAGTTGTAGTCCACGAGCGCTGGAGACAGTTAGTGGGGGTCCCACCTGCGTTCCTACCGTTCTCTGTCGTCTTGTGGACACCCCTAAATGAAAACTAAAATGTCACCTTCGCTGTCCCCTCGCTTTTTTTCCGAAAAGGAGGTAGCCAAACATTGCACCAAGGAATCATGCTGGGTGTTGTTAGGGACGCGCGTCTACGATGTGACAGGGTTCCTTCGGATGCACCCGGGCGGAGAGGCGCTCATCCTCCGCCGCTCTGGCAGGGACATCAGCCGCGAGATCGAAGGACCCCCACACCGGCACTCGGAGAACGCGCGGAGGTGGATGGAGCAGTACTACATCGGTGAACTCGACAGAGACAGCGCACATGAAGATACGGAGGTGAGTCCTAAAATAGCCACACAAAGTCACTCAAGTAGTCAAATACACGCACTATTTTGAGGAAGTTGAAATAAGTAATATCTTAAGATGTCAATCTTTGATTCAGGAACTTGGCTACATTAAGTTACTTAACACAAACAGAGCCAGCAAGAGAGTTCAGGAGGAAGTTTGGTGCGTAAAGATTCTTAATAGTCACGACAGATTTGAATTAATTCTTTCATCTGAGATCGTTCCTGGTTCGAATCGCTCCAGGCGGTTCTCACTCACGACTCACTGAATCGAGAAGTAATACATAAAGTTAAATGTTTACGATTTAATTGCATGCTCAATTTATTGTTTATTATTAAAATATGAAAAACGTTTTGCCGTGTCTGTGTGACAAATTAAGTAGAATATCATGCAGTAAATATAAATTAAGTTAAATGACTGAAGTGGGGCTCATAAAATTACATTATTATTATATTGCATTGTATAGTTTTATTATTAATACAACACAATTAAGAATAGCAATATATGCTACATACTTTTTTAGTATGCATAACTTCTGTTCAAATCACATGCCTGATAACGCAATTATGTCAGGTCATAAAATAATCACCAGATCAATTTTTTTTTTTTAAATTCAAAAGTTTCATTAGTTTTATTTTCTTTTTCTTTTTTTTAATATACCAAAGAAAACGCCTAGATTATTATTGTGATATTTGTGCATCGTGTCAGCAAGATATTCCACCGAGGACTCTTATTAGATAAACAAGCCTTCTGTGCTTGCCTCTCCTCTGTTACTCTCCAAGGAACAAGCGGAGGAAGGACCAGGTATCTCAGCTTCCAGTCCCAGTTTTATGTTTTGTTTTAATTTTATTGTTAGTTTTATACATATCGAGTTCTATAAACAAAACTGTTAGGTATTGACAGAATTTTTATTGCCATTATGCCAGTAATAAACATATGAGGCATGTACTGGCTCTAAGCTCAAAGTGCAGAAGAAGGGTGGATATTTCAGAATGTAGAAAGTGTAAATAAGTGTGTGTGTGTGAGAGAGCGAGAGTCTGTGAGACAATTAAACCGGTCTGTCTTGTTTAAGCAGTGGCATAAACTCCAGCATGACCCACAACAAAATGGCTAAGTAGGAAAGTTTCCACGCCAATTCAGGTTTCACAGAGTACTGTCAGCATTCACACGAAAGGGTTCACATGAAGTATCATTGCAATTAATGGTCACTTCGCAACTTCTTATTAGTTTCTGATTGAAATCAGGCTTCACTCATTCGCTGGCATCTTGAACCATTTCAGCTATACATGTGTATAAAATAAGAGCGTGTTTAATGTTGCGTTGTCCATTGTCTTGACTTGTAGCTAGAAATTAGCATGCATTCAAATTTCTGGACGACCTGACTTGCTACCAAAGATTTCAAAGTAATTGTTTCAGATAATATCAGGTTAATCATAATAAATTCACAGCAAATTCACTGTATACATTATTCAGTTTCAACTTTTTATAGCAGATTATTAGGAAGCGGCGTGTTTATTTGACTAATTACAGTACAACTTCTCAGAAAACTTTGAGGAAATATATCAAGGGATTTTAAAATAGTGTTTTCCAATTAATTAATTAAAAATAAATGATATAAAAATGTATGATATAATTAATTAAAAAATTTTTTTGTAATTAATCTCCAAGTAATTTTTTGAATTCTTATGTAGCAATCGCTAATGACCAGATAAGTCATGCAAATTAATTTATCAAAAAGTGTGGGAACTTGAAGTTGACTTAGAATGGCCACAGATTTCTGAGGCATTTAATAACAGATTACATAATTAATTATTTCTAAACCCTCATTGCTGTAATCATTTAGCGTGTTTGTTGTAAAGCAGGAGTGTGTTTGCATGTGATACAGTCACTGAGTGTGTATTTTTAGGATTGCATGGATTTGAGTGCTTTTGACACATTGCAAATTGTGGCCTACATTTGATGCTGAGTTTAACATTGAGGCTTTGAGTCACCCGTCCTGAATGTTAAAGTCATTTTTCAGCAGCTTGCAGTGTAAACAGTCTGGTGTGAGGACTTGAATCCCCACCACTCAAGACAAGGGCTTGGCCTGAGACATCGCTAATCTATATTTCCAGATAGTTTCACAAGCTCATTTTAACACCCACAGATGATAAATATCGCTGTAGTACAAAGTATTTTATTATTTTTTTATATATATGTATTTTTTATTATTTCGAAATCAATTAAGTTAGATCTAATTATTGAGTTATTAGAGGTTAAGTTTTATCTTTAATTTAGTGCAAAATATCAACTTCATTTCTCTCAAAGATTAAAAAGAGTATTTATCTACTCTTTATCTGATATCGGAGTATGTCATACAAATATAAAAAATATAAAAAAATGAGAAAAAAATGTTTTAACAGAACAAGCGTTTTTAATATTAATTATTATCAGAAATGTTCCTTGAACAGGAAATCAATTTTCTGTTTTCTGAACGATCACTAAAGACTGGAGTGATGATGCTAAAAATTTAGCTTTGCATCACAGGAATGAATTATATTTTGAAATATAAAAACGGTTATTTTAATAATAATAATAATAATTTTAATAGTAATTCATGTTTTTACTGGGTTTTGTTTAAATAAATGAAGGCTTAAAAAAGAAAGCCCTACAAATTTCTGCCTAACGTTTGATTAATTTTCATGATATATAAATGTTAAAGATTTATCAAAAAGAAGATGGCCCCAAATTAGTTGGTTCTTAATAGTTAAATAAAATTTTATGCTTATTTTATTTTTATTTTTCTTTTCAAACAAGCTCCTCCTTGAGATCTTGCACCCATAGATTGCTGTTTCTTCCCAATAAGAAACAACAGTGACTCATGAGATTAGTCACATATTTCTATTCAATTTTGAAAAACTAGCTAGACCTGCTTTGAACTTTAATACTAAAAATTCTTTCAAGTTTTCGATGAATATGACATTGCAGGGACAAAAGGTCTTAGGCAGGAACCAAGAAATCTAAGCGTCTAAAACATCTGTCTCTTTTTCCAACTGATCGCTCATGAAACCAGTTGGACCTGTAGACTAGGTGCGGGGGCTGTAGTCCATTTGCTCGTATCTAGTGAGGGTATAACAAGGCGATGAACTGTTATGGGCGTACTGCCAGTGATGTAATGACAAAATGGTATCAGGCAGTTCCAAGCATGAATTTGAATGAGGACAACGAGATAAATGGAGGAGTGAATTGATGCTTGAATGTCTAGGTAAATAGCTGTTTAGTGTTGATTGTACTTTATGAAACAACTGCCTTGTGGCTGTTAGTTATCTTGCAACTAGAATTGTAAGATCGTAATGATCACTATTGTAAAGCAAGACTTTACACTTCAGTTCATAACTCTGTACAGAAGTAAAAGGACAAAGGCTTCTTTAGCACCTTTATTTACATTACTCAGACGTTTTTCGCTGCACCTATGGTGTCAGCTCAAGTAGCACCCACATTCCCACTCCCAAATACTCTGACACATGCACATTTGAATTTATGATTGAGGTTGGATTGCTGGGTTCATCTTAAGCTTCAGGTTTATTAGTAATTAGCCAAACATAAAACTTAATAACATTTTTAAAAATCTTTTTGGATTTAACCCTACATAAATTGAAATTGTTCAGTTTAATATGTTTTACTCAAAAATATGTCTCAATAAAAAAGGTAAATTGGTTTGACATAATAGAAATCAAATTTTAGGATGTAGCTGTTCTAGTTCATTTGAAACCTTTAGTTTCAAGTTAGAATGAACGTTAATTTTTGAGAAGAGCGTATAAGGCAGAGGAATGAATCTCTGGAATGCTTCCTTTCTGAGGATATGAATCTCATTTCTCCTTCAATAGCCTTTTTGTTTTCCATGGCTTCAGCCACAAAGCAGCATGCCAACCTTCACCAAGGGCCATCTTGCTTGTGAATGCTCAATACAGGGAAATTCAGTGAAATTCCTTTCATAATATTGTCTCGTGGTTGTGATGGAACCTCCTATTGGATCAGTGCAGTTCATGCTAGAATCCATGTGTCCCTTTACCACAAAACTGTGGGATGAACGGGTATCCTCTGGTGTGAGGTGTGTTTACTGCCGGCTCTTATGCCGACAGGGATGTCCTCGGTACTTAGTTGCTCTAGTGTCATCAAACTTATTCGCTCATAACCCTCCATTCTCTTTCCCCAAGGAGAGTGTGTGAGACTGGCAAATTACACCTTGGGAACGCAAGGCATTTGGGAGCCGAAGGTCCAATTGTAGGAGGTGCTTAGAAGTTCTCACTGATAGATTATAACGTAGGTCACTGATAGATTAAATGCAGATGGTTCGGTCACAATCGGTCCCTAGGGTAACTAAGGTTTGCTTGCTCATTAACTGCATCAAGCTACCTGGTGTCACCAGGAGACACTTGTTTCCATGGCTCTGGGCGGAACACTGGGAGCACGAAAAGCTCTCAATGTAGCAAAACGCACAATATGGCTAAGGTTGGTTTTAAATGCCTTCCCAAGACTGACAATGTCTTTTTCAGTAAGTTGAGGTACAGTAAAAGAGGGAAATCAATGCTCAAATGTACTCCGAAAGAAACACTTACTTGACTGTGTCACACTGACACTCCCATGAGGCGCACACATGGTTTCGTAACGACTATAGATACAATGCATAGAGAATCATTGTGCCAACTGAATACACGTGATTCATATAAACCCTGATAAATTGTGACTTTGCAAAGAAAAAGGGTGTATTGTTCGAAAGCTGACATCGTAGAAGTTCAGCAGAGCCAACCTACACATTTTGCATAGATTTTCTGGATTTTTTGTTGTTGTATGGTAATATTTTAAGCTGTGTCTAATGTGATTTGAACTCCCATTACTTCTGCTAGATCTCAAAGCTTGAAATCAAAAGTGTGTTCTCAAAGATACCAAGATATCAAGACAAGTTTGACCAGAGATTGTTACATTTGGAACAGTCAGGTGCTGTCATTCTTAGAACTCTAAGAATAGGATCTCATTATGACATAAGTGTTTTTGTAACTTTGGCAGTTGAAGGGTGTTTGCCTTCAATGTGCTGGTGAAGTTTCTAACAGGTTCAGCCAGTAGAGAGGAACCTGGATTGTTCTACTTGTCAAAGTCTTATAAAGAGACACAAATGAGGGATGACACATCAAAGTTGGAAAACTGTGTCCAGTGTCATTGTTTCTGTAGAATGCCCTTGTAATTTTTTGATTCCTTTTATGATATAAATATTGATTTTATAGATTTCTTCTTATTTCATAAGATACCTGTATTGTACAGTTGTTTGTTGTAGAACATGAAGCTGAGATGTTCCTCTTTAATGGAGAAGCTGGGGAATATATAGTTAGTTTGAATATTAAACTTTAAACTGCAGGCATGCAGGCATGTCACTTCACTGCATTTCTAGTAGTCATTTGTATCAAAATTTTTAAATTGTTGTAATGTTATCATAGCAAAAGCGAATGAACGTGTATTATCAATATTAATGTAATATTAACTAATTACATTAGAACACTGGCATTTTGGTAAGTATTTCTCTGATTGTTATTTTATTATATATTTTTAAATTAATATTTATAACTAATTTCAGGCAATAGATACAAATTTTTTTGTTCTGGTTAGTAGGTACTACCAATATTTTAGAAAAGATTGGTATTACACTTTTTTTTTTTATCAATTGACTTTTTACAAGAGTCAGTAATTTGACATTCATACAGGTATGACTGAACTCATTATCACACAAATTATCTCAGGAAAAAAGTGCCTAGTGTGCAGACACAGGAGAAATGATAGTGAATTTTGAATCTGTGAACTTCAGACGCGCTAATCCTGCTGCATGGATTTCTAATCTTCTTGACGATGCTCTTCCCGGATTGAAGGTCTTTACATGTGAGATGGCTCTTGATCGATGAACCCTGTACGATAGGACATGTTCATGTGTGCAGATCTGCAAATGAAGAAACCTTTGCACCATTGTTTGAAGGGAGGAACCTGAAAAGTGTTATTGCATGAAGATTTATGATCTTTTACAAGCAAACAGCCATCATGTTTACCCTTTTCATTCATTTTTTTTTACCCTTTGCCCTATCCAAATACAAGTACTTTTACTGGTTTATCTTGATTTAAAAATTGACTGTATTCTGTTATAATGAGATGGTTTTAAGAGGGGTCATGTGAATGGTAAAAACAACCTTTGCCCAACTATATCCCAGACATCATATCTGCCAACCCCAAGATAATGAAGCTGATCGTTGATGTTAAATTTGGCTTGGCATTTGAGGAAAGGAATGAAGCAAAAAAAAAGGGAAAAAATGCTTGGGAGGGCTCTCAGTATCTGGCCCAGCAGGTTCCACCAGTTCTCTGGGTGATGCAGCTTACCAACAACATCCCTGTTTATGGTCAAAGTGGACAACTCTTAACCCCGCCTACCACTTTAAATTGCAGATTGACTGGTCTGGGATCAGTTTCGGCTTTGCACCGCTGTCTTTTATGAGCAAAGGAAAGCAGTTAAAAAGCCGATCCTGAACCAGCGGTGGAACAGAATGAGGTTTGAGAAGAAAGTGCAAAGAAAGAGGCATTGATTTTGAATGTAAAGCCTAGAGATAACTCTGCATTCAAAACCTTAAAGGATTATTATGACTTCAGTACACGTTAAACCACCAATGTGCCATAATGTTATTTATTATCACAGAAATAAATTTCCACTTGTTCCTCGTTTACTTTTAAAAGAGGAAATTTGGGGCCAATTTACAATGGGTTTAGTTCAAATAATGCACAAGTTTTAATTGAAGACCTAAAGAGATTTGAAAGTTCACAAACTTGTGCTTTGCATTCTTTTAAAAGCTGGCCCAATTCACTTCCTCCATAAACCAAAATGGTCAAAATGTTTTTTTTTTTTTTTCAACATTGTCAGATAATGTCCAAATGTGACACACTACATCCAAGCTTGTTCTTTTACATGTCTGGTGAATAATGGTAGTTCATAATCCTAGAACAGTGATTAATTCAGCAACACTTCCTTCAGTACATTTGCATTAACGTACTTTTGTTTAGTCATTTACATATGTTGAACAAGAAACCAGCCTTTTCTACTTATGTCAGACTTTCCCATGTCAACTGCTTCCTTCAACTGTGTTTTACATTAAACCTAAACATCATCCATGGACAGTAAGAAAATCTTTCTACAATTTTTTTGAAAGAAAACCGGTGTGTTTAGAGAGATATGTGCATCTGGAAATTGGAAGTTGACAAGGGACTTCTGCCTGTGAATTTACATAAGTGTTGCTCTGAATAACACTGGCCAAATGTTTTACATCTGCCCCAAATCAGTGGCACTTCACATGGCTGATGTTTTCGACAGTTTAGAGTATTCCGTCAGTTGCTGCCTCTTATCAGGATCAGTCCGTCCAACTGTGTATCCTGGCACCGATTGGATAATGGTTAATTATTGACTTGGAAGAACCCTCACGGGTCATGTCCTGACCACTGAAACAGGTGAGGTAATGCAGCATAGGTTTTTTTTTTTTTTAAGCTAGCACCATTTTTGATTTCAAAGAACCTCTGGATTTTTTTAGCACTTGTTTTGGACGAACTTCTCGAACTTTGCCTAATAAGGTTGCATCGAGATTATTCAGTTTGGCTTGAAACAAATGAATGAGTTGAGTTTTCTTTGCAGGTCAACAACCTAAATCTGAGTTGTCTGATCCTGTTCCACAAAAAAATCTGCCTCAACACACCTGGACCGTCCTATAATTCCGACACCTGAGAGTGTGTTTAATTTAGGCTGGACTTAAACACCTTTAGGAGCAGGAGTGGACACCCCTGGTCTAAACAGACCCAAATTATGTCTCTTCCTCCACCTTTGTTAATGCTAAACTGATTCTAAATGTCTGCAATTAAAGAACAATAGGGGTGTGTTTTTCCACTAGATGGTATGTGGCAACATTTATTCCTACGTCCTTATCTGAGGAATGTGGTGGGATTGAGCAAATTGTGAGTACTGCCTAACTACTGGGACAGTTAAGCTTATTAGGGTTTGGCTAGGCATTGACGATGGCCTTAGTGCCCTTTCGGGCGTATGGATCCGAGTCTCTCAACCCCCAACCGTTCTCTTAACGCCACCCCAGCACCATTCGACACACTGCCAGCCCTGTTTGGATTGTACCAGCCTGAGCTCTCTTCCTCTGTCCTCCGTGCTTTTGTTCTCGCAACTCTTTCTGTATGCATGTGTGTCTCTGTCATTCAGTGTCCCGGACCCTTACTGCTCCATAAAGAAGCCTTATTGTTCACCCAGAGGAATTCTTTTAGCCCCCATGCCAGTCACCAGCCTTCTTGCCTGAATCTTATTGAACAGTCATTTTCTGCCACTAAAAATCTTGTTGATGACTATATTACCAACACAAAACAGCAGGAAATTGCTGTTTCCCTGGAATCCAGATGATCTGATGTTTTCGGCTTAATCGTCTTGCTCATGCTCCAAGCCTAATGCAGGGTTTCCCAACTGCCACAATGGGATAACCCTGAAAGTTTTCACACAACCGGTTCGCCCAATATTATTAAGTCACTATGTCAACTAACTCGATTTTTTTTTTTTTGAGTCTGCCATGCAGCTGACGTAACTTTAGTCCAATAGATATTTGCATACCACACCGGAAAATGACCGTCTTGGTACTTATGACTGCATTTTCATACATTCCACTCTGTTGGTGTTCATGCACAGTGCGAGTCGTAATCGCAGAGTGCTTTTGCTGAATGCTAAAAGGGACAACTTCCTGTTGCTTTCTTTCCTTCCTTCGTTTTTCTTTCGTTCCAGCACTGACCATTTAAAAACCCTCTGTAACCACTAGAAAGGATTACTAACCTCATCCTGAGAACAACTGAAAAGCTTCTCTTTTTTAAATAAGCACCCTTTGACAAGGTAATAGGATATGATGTATAGTACAAACAAGATTGGTAGAGGCCTAGAGAGTTGTGTTGTGTGTGTGCTTTTATCGAGAGACATAGAATCATGTACGCTTCATTTGATTGCGGATTTGTTTGGGTTTAATTAACTGTGAAGAAATAAAACAAAGGCATAGACCATAAAAATGGAAAAAGGAAGTGGTTTAGTTTTGTGGTGATTTTGTTTTTTTCCTTCTCAAAATTTACATGACAAAGATAGTATAGCATTCATGTTGTGGTTTTGTGGTACAGATAATGTGTTCAGACTAAATATGTCCCATTGTCTCAATATCTTTGGCTATGTAACCTATTTGAGGCTTCTGACTGTGGATCACCTTTAAAATTTATTCCAGGTTTCAACTATGACCACACAACCACAAGCCATATTCACATAAATAGATGCAATCTAACCTTCTTTGCAATTAAACTTTATGATCTTCATGCTTGTTCTTTGAAATCTCATGAATTTTAACAAATAAAGATAAGAACATTAATGTCAAATGGCAATTTACTCTTGACTTATATTTATAATGGTTGCATTATCTTACAAACCAATAAGATCTCTGTTGATTTTCATATTTTTGATGAAATGTGTGTGCTTTCTGACTGTGCATAGACAGCAACACAACTACATCTTTAATGGCCCAGAAAAGTAGTGAGGACGTGGTTGAAATGGTCCATGTGACATCAGTGGTTTAACAATAATTAATCTTTTTGTGCACAAAAAATAATGACTTTATTCAACAGTTTTTCTCTTTCATGTTAAGTGTTAAACATGCGCTCATCTGTGTGACGCTGCTGATACAGAAGCCGAATAAGTCTTTTTTTTTCACGTCATAAATTTAATGCTGAACCATTGATGTCACTATTTTAACAATGTCCTTGTTCTCATCTTGATTGTTGTGTGAAATAAAAGTACATGTGCATGTTATGTCAACTGCTTTGTTTATTTGGAGTCCAATAGCAACCTTATCCTTGGAAGCAGAGTTTCACAGAACGAGGTTTGCCATCTAGACACAATCCCTTTGAAGGCTCTTTCCCCCCGCAGTCCTGTTGAGCTCAAACTATCTTCTGCACCACAGATCAGAGAACTCTGATAGACCCCCAATAGCCTCCTACATCATGGGACGATTAAACCTTAACCAACCCTACAGCTACTGTCTGCTTTGAACAACTGCAACTTGTCCTGACCACATTCAGAGTCTCACATGCTTGCAACTAGGCCTAATATAACTAATTGGTCTTACCCTACCCAAGCTTTTCTAGCTTCCTTCTAATTTCCTTCCTTATGACCCTGAGATAACTGTGTGTTGTTCTGCCCTAATTGAAAGGACTTTTGCACTTTAACAAATTGCATCTCACCCTGCTTTTCTTAAGCTTTTGGCTCCAGGCAACTTGCACAAGAAGCTGCCAAAGTTGGCTAAATCACCTGCCAAGCGACCACACATGACTGAACCGTCACGCTCATATCTGCACCTCCTGCACTATCCCAGTTCTCGCTTCAGCACCCTTGTTCACCTCTGCAAAAAAGGGCAGCACACATCTTGTATTTTATGTGCTGGTCATGCGCACACACCCACCCACTAATACAACACTATTTCTGAGTTATAAAGGCAAATGATTTGCTGGCGTTCACAGCCACTTTGTGGCTCTTCGACCATGAACTTAAAAACAAAGCCAAAAGGCATGGACTTTATCAAGACAAGATAGTATCTGCTTTTTGACAGTTTCTAAGTTCGGCCCTTGGATTCTATGCATACTAAACAAATTGTTCACTTGAAAGCATACAATCAAGATGTCAGCATGCCAGATTGAACTGTATCATTTGACCTCCGCTTCCTAATCTGTTTTGTATTGTGCAAAAGGCCTGTCGTGCAGGTTTTCAGCAACTGCAGTGCTTATAGTGACTGTATCTATAACGACAACTGTTTGTTTCTAGATGCAATCCCTTGTGTATTGTCCTAGGCACTAGTTTGAACTCCTGTGTGTGCATTTCTGTGAAAATTGTTGCTTCAGGATGTAAAAATGATTTTATATTTGCGTTTTGTGTCACTCACAACCAATGAATGTTAACCATTTAAGTGTTAATTCCCCTTTCCTCTTTTTTCCTTTTAGGTTTGTTTGTATTTCTAAGCTAATGATTGGCGTGGCTCATTGTAAACAGTGAAACACCCCAGCAGTCACGTATGCATATTACGTGATGAGCGATGGGATCTAAATGACCACTTGATATGGCGCTGTTTTTTTATTAATTTGTTGTATGTGTTATTTATGCTACAAGTTAAGCATTAAAGTGGATGTTATTTTGAGTGTGACAACAGAGCAGACTGACTGACTCTGAGTAAGCTTTAGCTGGTGTCAGTGTCAACAGAAGCGCACTCAAAGATTTGCATTCGTGTATGATGTTTGGACACAGTCATCTGGAATATCTGGCCAGGCTTGTCTGCTTTTAAAAGTTTGTGTAAGCAGTTTGGTTTCTTGCATAAAATGTTGATTTTAGAACCGATACGCAGACACAGATAATGGGAAGTGGGTAAAAGACTCATTGAGAGAAAAAGAAAGAGAACACACAACCTAAAACAGGATGGATACATGTGGTGAGGTCACAAATAATGAGCTGGTCTTAAAGAAACCAAAACAGAAGGTCATGAAAACCAGTGCTGCAGCCTACTTTTTATAAAAAGCATGTACTTACTTGATCAGAAACTTTCAGCTGTTGTTCCCTTGCTGTTAGGACAAGCTGTTTTGCACAGTGGAAATACCCGCATCACATTGTATTTCCAGCATTTCCAGATAAGACTATATCAATAAAATAACTAATGCACTGGGGGAAAATCATTTCTCAAATGCATAAAATGACACAATCACTTCATCAAAGCACCTGACCCTGTAAAGTGATGTCATTGATGGACATTCTCCAGACTTTTAGGGTCCAGTTGCTACGGCTAAAAAAGACAAGTCCATTTATTGATGGTTCTCATAAGAATAATTAAGCAACTTCAATTATAAATGCAAAAAATAAGATATATTTAGACCTTTATGTACAATATATGTTTTAATGCCATTGAAACTGATACAATTGCATAAATATCATGGGGTTTAGATTTTGGGTTGCCATGCATGTGTGTGTGTGTGTGTGTTTGTGTGCAGGTGTGAAGGCGGGCAGGGTTAATCACCTCTTTAACGTTAGAATGGTATGGTACGACGAGAGACCTGATTAATATTTCACCCGTCCTGCCAAACTAGCCATCTGTGAAGGGTGTGTGTGCGTGTGTGACTTCGTGCAGAAATAAGAATCTCTTCCATCTTGCGGGATGAGGTCCATGACGTAATGTGTGCTGTGATGTGTGTATCATGTGAATAAAGTGGTGTGTACTTTGGTGGTATGACGATGACGATGAGGGTAGGTGTAGGTTTAATCTTAGACGTAAAAAGCTTATTCGTCATATTTATAATCTCAGTTGTTGGGATTTTTACTGTTAGATTAAAATACCTTATTTTAGTCACTTTTTGCTGTATGGAATTAGTTTTCTGAACAACAGCAAATCTGATTCACAAGGGATTCAGTGTTTTAATGCCTTATTCTGTCTCTAATTGTTTCTGAACAACAGCAGGTTTTGTAAATACTGCTTTTCAAATAGTTATTAAAGTTAAGTCAGTAATAAAGATCAAAATAAATAAGTAGTTTTACTTCATATTACTAAAATATTACTAAAATAACAATTCTACACCGTAATTATTTCAAAATTAAAATACTTATGTAATTAATAGTTGCTGGTCGATGTCCACTGGGCTAATTATAATACTTTTTCATAATTTAGTGGTTTTTTTTTTTTTTTTTTTTTTTTTAAGATATGAAAAGTGCTTGTAAAAAAAAAATAAATAAATAAAGTAAATGTCTTATGTGCACACATATAACATTAAGACTTAAAGGGTTACTTCACCCTAAAATGAAAGTTTTGTCATTAATCACTTACCCCCTTGTCATTCCTAACCTGTAAAAGCTTCATTCATCTTCAGAACACGATTAATGACAAACTTTTCTTTTTGAGTTGGAGTAACCCTTTAAGTTATATTAGTAGCTTACTAAAAGTTTCATTTTCAACAAAGCAGGTCACCTCATTTTGAGATCACATGACCAGTCAGATGCTACTTGTTGCAGCTGGGTATTTCCCTATGTTCACTTTGACAGGTTCATATCTCATATCCAGCCATGATTCACGTATACAGTGATACAAACAAATGCACAAGGATCAATCTCACCTCATCAAACATGATCATGATGCTCAAGCTTTTCTGAACTGTTCCTATTCTTCTGTTCTAGACTCTGAGACAGAGGAAGAAGATCCCAGAAAGCCCCACAGAAGAAGAAGAAGAAACCTCGGCCATCAATAAGTGCAGCAAAGTCGATGATGAAACGGTATGCGACAAACTGGAGTTACAAGCATATTCCTGAAATACGAGCTACAATCACACACACAAAAATAAAATGTAACAAAAATATAGTTATGCATAAGCATACATAGACTTTCACTGCCACCAGAAAGGTTAAATAGTTCATTAGTGAGAGATCTTTCATTTTTAGCTTAGTTAATATTTTGCATCGCAGTGCTACGCGTCCTGTGTGAACAGCTTGTGGGAAACGCATCTGGTCGATGTGTGATGGGCATGACAATCGTAATGCATATTACTTCCTTAAGACATTACAAAAACATAGTCTTACACATTCCCAGGCTTAAAATGACTTTTTGTGGTAATCAACAACATGCCACAGATGCTGGTGATCGAGCACAACTTGCATTTACCCAGAACAGCCGTTTTAATCATATAATACATTGGTTTGCTTGACATCTGGAAATGAAGCTTTAGTTCATATGACAGGAAACCACAAGCAACCATTCCTCTTTTCGCTCAAACCGACAGTCAAACACTAACAGAGCAGGTGACTTTCTGTTGCTCTGTCTTTCTGGTATGGTGATTACTTTTTAAAACTTATCTCTTTGAAGAATTTCTTTTTCTTGCGGTTGAACGATGAGAATACTTTTGTGCTTCACTGCCAATAAAAAAAAAAAATGCTAGTGTATATACTGGCTTCTCTAGCTCTATTTTTTTGTGTGAATGTCCTGTGTTCTCTATCAGAGGCATGCAGGTCTTTCACAAGAATCGATTGTTTTGGTTCAAACCCCTTGAATTTGACAGACGAGGTCAACAATTTAGCGAACACTGACCCCCTTTGCAGAACCACGCTGTGTTAATGCTACTACTAGTAATAAATAGTGGGTAATTACCCATTATATTAATTACAGAAAAATACATCATGAAAACATGCAATAATAATGCATTTTTTCAAACAAGGGTGTTGGTATGAAGTTAATTTTGATGTGATAAAAATTTTAAAAATACATTAGATTACTGTATTCCTTTTAATAAGTTCATGCATGTGTGAAATTGGAGACATATTTCCTGATTTAATAGTAATTAATAAAATTGTACTAATTAAAGAAAATAAATAATTATTAATAAAAACATAAAATATATATTTATATATAGGGTGTTAGTATGAAGTGAATATTATCTTTAAAAAAGTATTAAAAGTTTTTATTTATCATATATTGTATATACTGTTACTAAATGATCATTATTAAAAAAATAAAATGCATAATATAAATTAAAATCCAAAATATTCATAAAAAATACAATATATATTTACATGCAAGGGTGATAGTTTTAAAAGTTATTTTTAAATTCTTTCTATTTTAATTTTACAGTAAAATATGACCCACCTAAACTTTTCATAGTGAGATTTGCATGATAATTGTTCTTACAGGTGTTACATTACAGGCCAACACATGACCTGTGCACCAGGCTTAGACATAACATCCAGCACCATAATTAACACTGTAATGAAACTTAAAAGCTTGACAGGCTAGGCAACCAGCCCAGACCAGATTTCTGGGTTCAGTATAGCA
>JAUCMS010000055.1:6603751-6626849 GCA_032357445.1 Enteromius radiatus | reverse complement strand
TTTTACAAAATAAGTCAGACTAACTGAAATAAGCCTGGCTTATTTAGTAAGCTTGTTTTATGGAACAGGGCACTGGACTACTTCCTGAGGTAAATGAACCGTGTTTTACAGTCGTGCGACATATTTGTTTACAAGCTGTTTGATTGACATCTTTCTTTCGAGTGATTATAAGAGACATTTCAGTAAGTTGTATTGTATCTTTCAACATACCCTCTATGATGTACCATTATGTGTTTTTTGCGCTATAACTTGTATAAAATTGAAAGAAACCAAACGGTGCTCCGCTCTGCACTTTGAACGGCTACGGTGATCTCATCAGGCTTGAACTACGGGTCATTCATAGGGTCAAATGAAGCCAGAATTAATGCGTTATTACTTTAACTTGAACAGAACTAAATTTGACACAGTATAATTGTTTACTGCGGTCAAGCCAGCTGCGGTTTTTTTTTTTGGATTGCGCGTGTACTCGTGCACTTACGGTACGGGTGTTGCGAGCAGTCAAAATGAATGTAAAGAAGCTGTGTTAATATTAACATTAAGAAATGTTATTATTATTATTATTGTTTAATTATTTCTTTGTATTTTTTATGTGTGTGTATGTGTCTGTGTGTGTGTAAAGTAAAAAGCTTCCCTTTACAGATTTGCTCATATTTTAAGTAACATTAAACATATTCTTATTTTCATAATTTAAAAAAATGCTGTTATAATAATATATATATTCTAGACTCTATACAAAAAAAAATCCTGACACAGAAACATTTCCTTACATTAATTGTTTATGTTTTATATGAAATCAGATATTAACAATACAAAATATGTTACAACTGTAAAACAATAGATTGTATATAGAAATAATAAAAAATTATATTTTAGAATAAAAGGTATATTAGAACGAAATATAATGTAGTTTGTATTTTAATTTAAATTATTTTATTGCTGTAACACTAATAAATCATTCTTCTCTCTACAGACACCATCCATGCATATTTTGGTGGCACGATAGCCTATTATTTCAGCTTCCTGGACTTCTACACTTTGTCATTATTTCCTCCAGCCATCCTAGGCATCCTCATCACGTTTTTCCTCCCCAGTGCAAACTTCTCCAGTGGAAATAAAACTGAGAGCGCTCCAGCAGCGCCGAATGTCGACGATGACCAGCCTTCAGTCAGCTCCTACATGGTGCAAGCAGTCTTCAGCATGCTGTGGTCCACCATTTTCATGGAGCTGTGGAAGAGGAGGAGCGCTGCTTTATCCTTTCGCTGGGGCACTTTCAATTTAGCTGAACAATTTCAGGAGCCCCGACCAGGTTTCCACGGAGAACTGGGCACCAATCCGGTCACAGGCAAACTGGAGCCACTGTTTCCCGAATGGAAAAGAAGGCTTAGGATAGGTCTGGTGTCATTGCCTGTGGTCGGGGTGTTTTTGGGGCTGGTGGTCATGGGGATGGCAGGTTTCTACTTCTTTGAGCGCCTGATCTCAAACTGGCACAAAGCATCTGGATCATACTTCACAGCACCCTTGGTATATCTGCCTTCTATAGCCCATATCGTCTACACTAATGTGCTGGGAAATATATATCGCAACATGGCCTTGCAGCTAACAGAAGCAGGTAACAATAAGATAAGGCAAAAGAACCTGATTATAATGCTGAGAGATGCAAAAATACACAAGATTTCAAAAAGCCAGGGCATATAATCAAGGCATGTTTTTAAATTAGTATTGCTAAATTAAATTAATGTTTATTTAATTTCATTTTTTTCTATAAATACATAAATATTATAATATAAATATGATATACTAATAATATAATCATTTCGAAATATTCTCTAAAGATTAATAATATATAAAATAAAATGTTTAATAAAACATAAAAAAATATAAATTGACTATTACAATGTTACAATATGTGTTTTGTAAAAATAATTAAAATGCACATTTCATTGAGACCCAGACTTCTTTTGGCTTTTCTGTCCTAATTTTTTTAATCTATAGGCCTATTTCTTTATATCATGTATTATATATTATCATATGCAATAATTGCAATTGTTTGACAGTTTTATTAAATATTTTGTTCATTAAAATGTTTAATTTACTAATGTTTGAAAAATTTCTGATCATCGTTTATAGTGCATACATATGTTTTTAAAACTCATCTTTCAGAAAATCATAGGGAGGAATCGTCTTTTGACTATCATCATACGACCAAAGTCCTTGTGGTGAGTTCAGTAATTGTATACATATCTATATATGTTTCCCCGTTTTACCCCAAAGATCTCAAGTGTATTTTAAATGCAGATACCTGTATATGTCTAGACAAGAATGTTCTGCAGAACTGAAATACTAAATGAAAATGTCTCGTGTCCTTATCTGTCCCACTCTCTCTCATTCAGTTCACCTTTTTCAATAACTTTGCTGTGCTGTTCCACATTGCCTTCTTCAAGGAGGACATGCCTCTTCTGCGCAAGGTGGGAATTTCCTCATAAACCGTTGTCACATATAACCCTAAAGATTTATATCTCAATACAATATCCGTGATCTTGTCCCCAGAGGCTTTCCTCTCTTCTGATCGTGACTCAAGTGGTGAATCAGTTCACTGAGGTGGTGGTTCCTTTCCTGGTGGACCGTTTCCTCACATCTGCAGACAGGAACCTGAAGGAGGATGATCCAGAGGTGGACCATCTCCAGGCTCAGGGCAGTCTGCCGACTTTCCCAGTGAGTAGCAATCAAATAAGCTTAAATATCAAGTATACATATTTATATATCATATTTTCTTGACATTCACAATCTTGTTCCTCTTCAGGGCCTGTTTGCGGAGTACATCGAGCTGCTGGTTCAATTTGGCTACTTGAGCCTTTTTTCTTGTGTTTATCCTCTTACTGCCCCTCTGTTACTGCTCAACAACCTCACAGAGATCCGTACAGACGCCTACAAGCTCTGCAAGCTCTTCAACAAGCCCTTTTCCGCCCCTGTGGCCAACATGGGTGTATGGCAGGTCAGATTGTGTGATCTGTCCTGTATATAAGGATGTTTTAAATGGTTTATGATACTGTGAGTTCTAACATGTGCCTTTGTCATTATTATAGACGGCGTTTGAGGTGCTGAGTTTCATCTCGGTCATCTCTAACTGTTGGCTGCTGCTTCTGTCACCGCGTGTGAAAGACCTCACAGAGGACGCCGGTCTCAGCAGCAGCAAAGTTCTCGTCATTGCTGTCATTGTGGAGGTTAGAGATGATTTTGGTACAGCCTTGAAAAATAATGTCCAAAAATGAAAATAGCTACCACAAGCTTAAAAAGGAATATAACAAATTTTGTCATGACACAAATGTCAAGATTTTACTTTTGTGTACCACATAATATAAGCAGATTTGTAAAAAAAAAAATGAGGATTTAGAAAAATTTGAATTGTGAACTATCCCTTTAAATCATTGTGACTAATGGTGTGTTCAAGTCATGTTGGAAAGATTGAACACCACCACAAAATTAAAATTATAAGCAATGACAGTCCGCATGTTGACAAAATGCTAATGCTAAGCTGTTCTGAAAAGTGTACATCACCGTTTGCTCCGACCAAAGTGTTTTGAATGCACCTAAGACTACATCTTCCTAACTTTTAGTATGACTTGTAGCTGGCTATTAGAATTAGCTGGCTGCTAGAATGATCTCTTTGTAAATAAATATTGTGGCTCAATTGTTTCTTATGCTATTTTTTTCTTCTAGCATGTCCTGATCTTGGTGAAGATGATATTGGCCTTCATGATCCCTGATGAACCAGATTGGGTCCGAATCAAGAGAGAACAAATCGAGTATCACTCCATGCAAGCACTTAAAAAACAGGTAACATTAGCTACTAATGTTAGCTGTTAGCATTTTAGCATGCTTGTATTTTGTTTAACGAGCTGTATAACATTTAAAGTCTTTAGCTATATACAAAGGTGAGGCAAAAAGTGTAGCAGTAATGCTAGTTTTAGCCATTAGCATATAGTTAGCCATAAAGAAATGGCTTGTCATTTTTAGCTTTTTTCCAACTTTGATAATAATCCTGACTGATTGCATATGTTTTTATTACTTTATTGTGAAATTGTATCGTTTCCTATCAAAGACAAAAGGTTTCATGTGATTAACCAACACATTTTAAATCTAATATACGTTAAGGATAAAAATGTCATTAAATATATTTTTCTGTATTACAGAGGATCATGCGCTCTCGTTTGGAGGAAAAAGTCCCTTTGAAAGCCTAAATGGAAGAGTAACCAAAGACTATTTCCATAGAGACAATCGCAAGAAGGGCAGTGCTTGGCTATAAAGTCATATTTAGCTTGCTAATATACCATATGGCACAGTGTACCAAAGATAGCTTTTATAGTTTACAGGGTGTTTCAGCCCATGTTAATAATTGTTTGCATTGGTGGCACTTTTTAAAAAAACTACTGAAAAGAGATTGTCAAGTACGATACATTTTTGATGGCAGGTAAACATGTTTATGTATGTGCTGTATTTTAAAACAAAACCACAATCACTATGGAAGTGTGCATTTAATTTTAGTTTCTTGTGGTTGTTTTGTTTGTTTATTTGTTTAGACATGATTTTTTGTTCAATATCATATTTGAACTTTTTTCCTTGTATTTTTACATTCATAAAAAGTGATTGTATTATTACAGCTGATTTTCTTGGTATGAATAACCAACCAACGCTTGCTTCACTGAATATGTTATGTAAATGTTAAGTGATGTAAGTGGCCTTGAAGAAGCTATGATAATAAATATTCAAATGGTTTTAAACTGAGAAAACCACATCATACAATAAACCACAATACAGTACATGAAGATCACTGTGGTGTAGTGCTCTGATTCTAATAAAAAAAATAGGACAACACAAGTGGCAGTTTAATCAGTTTTAATAAATAAATATAAAAATAAATTAATCTCATTGAGACACAGTCATAGTTTTAGTAAGGGTCAATGGGACTATAGACAAACCCAAATTCGACTTCTGCTGTAAAGCGATTACAGATGCTTTGAAGGATGGAGACCCATGTCAAATGAGAAACATAAAAATCAGAAGAAAACAAAATGCTGATTACGAAAATATAGTGCATGTCTGGCTTTGCGTATATATCACTCTGCCCTCTGATTGGTCCAGAAGGTTGCACTTACAAATCATCCTAGGCCAGGATGGCTGTTCCTTGATTAAAACATAGAATTGGAATGAAAATTCAAATCTCAGAAGTTATGCATATGTAATTTGTCTATATAGGCCTATGTTACTTGCTATCTCTGTCCTAAAGCACCTCTTACATGATCTATTCTTGTGCATTTGGTCAAGCTTATCTGTGGTCCAAGACTTTGCAAAGAAAAATAAGTGACATTTGTACTTCCACTGGCTACAGTATGACCAAAAAAATAATTAATTAATTCACCGGTGACAAGTGCACTATGTATAGCGCAGAAAATTATGAACATGTGAAGTGACTGAATAGCTTTGACGTCTTTTAGAGTACCAAATAACAGTAACCACAGTCACATTTGCTATCTAAATAATTATGTGATGTGTTTAGGCTGTTTAGGAGGTAAAAACAACAGTAACCGCTAGCTTCACTCATGCCATTGCAACATACGAAGGCTGGATTTTGTCAATGTACATTTTAAGGTAGGTTCAGCTACGCTATTTAGCGTTACGTTAGCATACAGCTCTTCAAATGTATTTACAACTATGACACGAGAAACTATATGACCTTTTTGTCAGTCACCAAACTAGTCTCATCAAACTGCTACGTTCACTAAATAAGATCTAAAAATGGAAGGGGGGTTGAAATGTTTGGTATGTATACGATGCAAGGTTCAAAATACAACATCATACCAATAGCATAATATGTCTAAAAGAATATATACACTGTACATGACTGGATATTTCAAACAGCTTATCCCCTTACAACATATGTTAATGACGCACCCAGAGACAGATGATTAAACATAAATAGATAAAAATGTTATGTAATCTCCCTCGCATATCTCCTTATGTAAAAAAAAAAAAAGTGTCTTTGTCACCATCTTTCCAAAAAACCCTTCATAACTCTCTAATACTTGATAAAAGCTTCATAGTATTTCCAAGAAATAGCAGTTTTAAAACAAACTCCAAAATATATCTCCAGGAAGACCAGTCTTCTATTTTGTATAATATGTCCATTTCACAAAGTCTCTCGTCATAATCTCTCAGAATAATCTCAGTTTGAGCCCTCTTCTTCTTGTGTCCCCCCCCCCCCCCCCAAAAAAAAATACAGATATACTTAGCTTCTTTCCCCTGCTCACAAAATGCTAATGCAATGCTAAGCTGTTCTAATTTAGCATGCTCTCATAACCATGCACCCAAACTGTCACTGTTCACTGTATCAATGTGGCAAAGTGTTCTGCTTCCTGCCCCACTGCCTGAGGGTAAAGATGCTTGCAAAAATGCTAGCATGAGACAGTGGTGTGGGAACAACAGCAATGCCGCAGCATGCAACTTCTTAAAAGTTCTAAACAAAGACCATTGCCTCACAGTTGCCTGCAAAAACAAGTCAAACAAAAACCAAAGACTTGTCAGGATTACTACGCCGACTGTTCTTAAATCTTAACATCCACTGTTGTGATTATTCATTGCCTGTTCTTGTGTTGTCTTATTATGTGTTGGGTGAAGCATGGTCTTCACCCACTCGCATAGTGATATGACTACACTCGGTGGAACTCTTATTGTGGTAAAGATATTACAGTGCAAAATGACAAGTTACTGCTCCTACGCTAGCAAGACATACAATAGTTCTAATCAAAGTCTCTGAGATAGCACAGAATATAGTGAGCAGTGTCAGTAGATACAGGTGTTCGTATACACAGCATTGCCAAGAGGTTAACTGTTTTACAGGAAAGCAGCAAGGAATGCTGGGTAAGGGAAAAGCACCTCTGAGGTTACAGTATGAGGTGAGAACACACTTTTTCTTTCATTGTCTGAACAACTCCAGAGTTGTAGAGGTTGGAGGGTTTCGGTTGATATCAGTTTGTTCTTTGATCCGGGGATACAACCTCTACAACACATGGCAGCAGTTGTACTGTGCAAATGGGAGGAGCTTCTCTTTAGAAGTGGGCTGAATGTTGAAGGACAAGGCTTTCTCACAGAGCGGGAACTGCAGCAGACGTTCTCGCAAGTTTACGTTCTTGACCTTGCTGGGATCGGACCGGATAGCAGGGTCTGTACTTGTGTCCCTGGTTCCCTGGAGGCCCTTCTGAGGTTTAGGTTGTACCTCCTCAGGTTTCTCGACTTCACCCGCAGTTTTACGCATTTCCACCCCATCGGGACCCAGGTCCACACAGTGGTTCCTTGGCAGAGACCTCGGGGAACCACAAGGGGTTGACACCACCCCAACTTCAAGGAGTCGGGATTTGGCTAAGGTGTTATTGTTGTTTTCTAGTGTGTCCTTAGAAGGTTCACGCTGTCCCCAGCAGCACTGAACAACATCTAGTCTGGGAGGTGGTGGAGGTTCATCTATATTTGGACCTTGAATCTGTTCTTCTTGTTCATCTAAAGACAAACTAGGGTGGGTGGAAACACCCTTGTCTCGTCCTCTACCTGGTTGCTCTGTGTGGTTTACCTCTTCCACATGGGCTTCAGTATTTGGGGGTATCTGTCCTTGATGTTCCATGGTGCCAGAAGTGACGTTAGACACTGAATCTGAAGGCTTCTTCTGCTCTGTCGTGATTTCAGTCCCTTCCTCAAGCTCCTCCTCCTCAGCCAGAGTTCCACAGTTTCCAATCACTTTACAAGACGGCCTCCCTGTTCTCCTCTGAGTCTCTGATTGCAAAGATGTTTTAGAAGGTCTCGACAAGAGGTCCGTCGAAGGAAGAGGATCCAATTTACTTTGTGCTACCTCAAGCTTTCTCTCATCCCTGTTCTGCTCATTTTCATCCCCCTCATCCTCTTCTTCCTCGCAGATCTGCTGTAAGGCTCCAAGGCTCTTGACAGTAGGTTGGTCTGGAGGTAGAGGGCGCAGACTGAGGCTCAAACAGGGAGCCGTGCTGCAAAAGTCACTGAAGGAGTTGTCATGACGGTTGGATTTGGGAGCCAGCAGGTCCCCAGATTCACTCACACCACGCCGGACATAACCGGAAGAACCGAGAGGCGCTAAGGGACCTAGAGGTGTTCCTCTTAGCGTATCAGTCCGGGGCACTTGGCTCACCAAGTCCAGTGGTTCTGACATGGGTCTCCTGTAACAGAACCAACAGTGCAACAAGGGTTAAGTAGTAAGATTATCTATACCACCTGAGGATACAACGCCTTCAGACTCAAATACATTTAAGAATCCTGGGACTTACTGTGTATGTCTTTGTTCAGGAGAGAGACTTGATTGCTCTTGCTTTTCTCGAAGGAGCCGTTCTCCCAGCAAGTAGTACGTGGCTGTGATGTGGTTATATCGGTCAGCCTCCAGTGCTCTATCACAAAATATGCATTTGTATTAACAACTTGCATAATGCAACTCTGAGGAGGCAAAGCAATTCTGAGACCAAAATAATATATCCAAAAAGAATAAAGAGATACCCACTCTTGTATGGCATCTCGGTCAGCAATGCTACCACTACTCATGGCCTGCAGGATGAACTCATGCTCCTCGGGTAACAAACTGCGGTGGGAGGTGAGCGGGGCGGCTGTGTGCCCAGCAGGTGAAGGGTCAACACCCTGCAACCAAGGGTGGCCCTCTATCTCAGTCAGAGATGCTCGTTTAGCCGGATCCCTCTGCAGCATACGCGAAATCAAACTGATGGGAAAAAGGGAAAATGAGAGGGAGAGAATGATGAGAGATCGTTATTAGTTTTTTTTTACCAGAGCAGAACGAGAACATCAGACATGACCTTCTGTCGGAGGAAAAAAAGAAATATCCCATCTTCACAAATAGGCTTGATTTTGTCACCCTTCATCACTCTTGCTTCCATCTCACTTCATTTCGGTCTCACTCTAGTTGCAATTTTCATACTTTCCTTTTCTAGCAATCTTAATAAATATTCTCGGCCTAGTTGACAGGCGATGATTGCACAGGCGCATCTTGCCGTCAGAGGAGACGGAATGAAAAGGAAGTGCTTATCTTTCTGCTGATTAATATTCATGAGCACCTGCAGAGAATTGGTGCTTCAGTGAGGCGAACAGAAAGAATACGGAATTGGTTGGAACTCTTGCCATCCAAGCTTGTGCGTGTATGTGTGAATGCACTGCGCCCAGCTTGTTTATTCAAGGCATTTGAGTGTTTTATTTCACTGCAGTACTGGCACACGTTTCTGAAAGGTGCATCTCACACATACAACCAGCAGGGGGAGATGTTTTCCCTTCCGAGGTGTGTTTTTTGAGTATTTGTGTTTATAATCCCGCATGCTCCATTGCCCTTGAACATCAGCAGAGTCTCTTCGTGTGTTTAACCTCAAGACCTTAAATAGCCGTGAGGAGAAGGGGTGGGAGAAAAAAAACAAAACAAAAAACTGAACAGCAAGATGAAAGTCTGCCTGAAGACACAAGTGTTCTCCTCTAAGAAAACCCTTCCTATTAAAGGAAGCTTTTGATTGTGGTGGAGACCATGTGACCAAGTCACTATGTTTGGCTGTACAGCCAAGCCCAGATGTCTAACACACACTTGTACACACACTCTTGCACAATTGACTGATTCAGACCTAAACTCAAGCCTAAGAGCTGTTGCTTTGGGGATGTTCTGACTACAAATAGCCTGGAATAAACCCACTTAAAAATAACTTCACCCTGACAAAAAGCAGCCTTGTGTAAAAATCTGGTCACTATAGAGCTGCAGTGAACGCACTTAAAAGCAGTCTTGTGTGCAATTTAGAAATGAATTGAGAATGTTTTGTACATTATACTTCAAGCTTGCATACAAATGGAATTCGGAAAAAAAAATTGAATTTTTTTCAGCATGAATGACAATGGTGATGATGAACTAAAATGTCACATATAATACATGTTTTCAGTGGGTTGTAGAAAAGTGAAGTATATACCAGAATTTTATTTAGTTTAGTTTGATTGTGGTATAATTTTTAATAATGTTATGTGAAAATGTTTTGTGGGTTTTAGTATTTAGACAGTTCAGACATATAAATCTCATCATCTGAGGACAAAAGTACTCTATATGAGCAAATTAATAGTCATAATTAGTCAAAAAATAATCATGCAGTTATGTATTGTTGCAAAGCATTTTTGTGACTTGATTTCAATTCAGACCAAATTCCAAATCATGCCCTAGCCTTTTTAAGAGCATTACAGCATTATGATTCAAATCATATACTAAAGCTTAGTTAAGTAGTCAAGTGCATCTGAGCAGTCTGGAAAGTCTAGTTAAATGAGGGAGTTGCCATGACCTGTTACTTTAATTATCCGTCACCTGGCCTAAGGATGGAAATTCTGTGTCTGTCATAACTTGCTCCTAAATCTAACGTCCAAGAACATTTCAAACATCTAAACAGAAGCCTGATTGGCTTGTTCAAGCGTCATTTCGAGAGAAGCATCCTGTGATTGGCTGGTGCAAGTGGGTGTAAACAGATAAAAGTACATTATGTTCAGATGGGCTCCGGTCTACATGTAGGTATGAAGTTTAGCGTGAAAGTGTTATGAACTGGAGTGCGAGGGAGTGGTGCATGAGAAAATGCATCCTGCTAGATCTCAGAGAAAATAAACCACAACAAAACACCATGTTCCATTGGCACACGGCTGTCAAGGACATCTTAAAAACTGGTCTATTTGCTCAAGCATGTTTTTGTGGCCATGGATCAGATCAGGTCTTTGTGGAAAGGGTTTTACCAGGGTCATGTCCTTGGTAATACTCGTTTCCAAAAATAGTGAACTCCAGCACCAGCATGGAAAGAAAAGACCATTGATATATGACATCTGCTGACACTGAAGAAAACACTCAGCAGATTTAATAAAACATGTTATTAAAACTAATGGCTATAATGCTGAAGAGAAGACTATTTAGACTATCAAAGTCATCTATTCCTGTCATTGTTCCTGGTAAAATTGTTTAAGATGACATTATTGGTCTGGAAAAAAGCTAGTTTTATGCATAAACGTAGTGAGGTTCAATAATAAATGACTAATAAAATAAAATATGTTGTAAACAAGCATTATATTTATTGCAATTTTGCATCAAGTGGAAAAAAAAGAGAAAAAAGCTGTGTATAAAAACACAATAACCTCCAGCCTTCTGGATTCAATCTGAGAAATGTGTTCATTAGTTGTGTGTCTTGGGATAGTTTAGATGACATACGTACTCTTTGCATTCTGGAGAGACGTGGTTTGGAACAGTATAGCGACAGTCCATGATCATGATGAGGGTCTCGCTGTCATTGGCCTCTTGAAAAGGTGGGTGTCCACACACTAACATATAGAGGATCACACCCAGTGACCAGATATCTGAAATTAAATAACAAATATTTAATAAATAATCACATCCAAAATAAAAGTTTTTGTTTATATGTCTATACTGGGTATATTTATCATGTATATATTAGTACAAACACATGCACGTATATATATGAAAATTATGCCATGTTTATATATTAAATATATTTCTATATAGCATAAAGTATGTAAAATATTATAAAATATTTCGTTTGACAGCACTAAATATAATATAATATAATTTCATGAATTTATTTATATTTAAGTCTATATTTAAATATCTGTTTTTTTTTTTATATCTATTAATATTAGTGCTATATCACTATGATTTTCAGTAAATATTTACACTCCAAGAGAGAAGTGTACAGAAAAGAGGAAGAAACATGTCAAGTGTTTTCATCCAAAGCACATGTGACACATGCTCACGCTACACAAAACTAACTAAAACATGAAGAGAGGTGTTAAAACGTGTATAAAACTTCTTTACCAGAGTCAATGTATGCCCTCAGACAATAATTAACTCACTCAACCAATCATGTATCACCATTCTCTTTAGACATGTTTCTGAATATGAAATTGTTTCGCCATCCACTCTGTGTCACACGAGAATCCCAGGAAGTCTGACAGAACATTGTGAACTAAGGACAGAGTGAACAGGACACGAAAAAGAGAGAAAAGTAAGAGAGGGGGCGAGTAAGTCCCACAAGAGACGTGTTTGTTTTAGTGGCGTACTTTTCCACAGTGGTGTTCTGAGAAAACAAACTTCCTCTTTTACTTTTTGATATGTATAGAGCGTGTGAAAAAAAAGAATAAAATATGAATGGTGCAATATTGTTGAGAGGTATAAGCTTTACTCTTTCAAGTCAGATTTAATAATAATACGATCAATTTAGATTTCCTTGGTTAGATCACTTATTTCATATTCATAACATTCTATTTAACCTTCGATTTCAAAAGCAAAGAGTAAGTGAGAATGTGCTTTAGTCCAGTGTGCTGACCTGACCGGCAGGTAAATATGGCTGTGATATTCTTGGAATTTCATATTGAGGAATACAATGCAAACACTGTATCCCCTGATGTTCGATTGTTTAGTTTGATTTAATATAGTCCTTCAAAAGTTTATTTCAGGTATGCTTTTATTTACGAACAATTTCTTTTTTTATTATGGTTTAATTTCAATTAATAATAATAATAACCCTGCTTTGGATCACTTATGATCCACCTTGATTACTTCATCATCATCAGCAATAAAACTAAATAAAATTCCACTATTAACGTGTTACATTTATTATTATGATCATTAATATTAACACTACTTAATATTAAAACATTAACATTTCATTGAACATTATTAAATAATGTATCTTTAAAATAACAACAACAATAATATAGTACGTAAAAAAATGATATAAAAAAAAGTTTGTTTTTTAAAAAGTAAAAAAATAAAAAAATTAATCCCCCAATACTTTTAAAGTAAACTCACAAAAATAGTCTTTTAATGTTTTATTTTACATGAATCACCAGCAGGACTAAACAAAAAGGTTTTGACTCAAGGCCATCTTCAGAGCGTTGAATAATTCAGTCCCTCCACTCACTTTTTAAATCATGAATTACATTGACATCATCATTCACAAGCCAGTGTCTCTAAAAAAAAAAAAATATATATATATATATATATATATATATATACACACATTCCATACAAATGCTCAACAATTTTCATTATGAGTATATAAAATAATAAGAGCATGGTGCAAATGGCTTTGTGGAACTTCTTGAACTTTCAAACAGCTTCATAACTGACATGCTGTTCTCAGCTCAGTGTGTGTGTGAAAGGATAAATTCTGTGTGAAAGAGCATCTATCTGCTATGTGAATCAGAGCAAAGGATCAGCGTGAGAGTCAGCATTGTCCAAGCAGTGTCTTTAACTGCTCTAACAATAAGCCCTCTCTTCTGCTCTCTGTACTGTGTGTTCCTGAACAGATACAGACACACAGACACGGGCGCTATGTCTCGTGCTGGCGTGCATGCATTTAGCATGTTATTTAACGTCTACTGAAAAGCACAAATTGTATTTTTTGTAAACACACTCAAATGCTTATATAATATATGTCTGGTTGAACAAGAATAGAAATATTTTAAACAGGTTTAAACTGCATAAAAATCATTAAACAAGTGCATTATTTAACTAAAACTTAATTTTACTATTCAATCTTCTTTAGCATTTATCCATCAAAAGTATAACATATGAAATAGTTTCTTGTAAGAGAAATGCCTTTACAAATAATGTTGTGTGTATTGAAAGTTTTTTCTTATCTTTTCATCTTGTTAAAATAAGTCATGGCAAGATAACTCTGTGTGTTCAAGCAGCACACCTCTCTGTGTGTCAGTGCCATGTGACTACAGTTTACACATTACACACAACGAAGGCTGCCTGTTGATCTGTGCTGAGGTTACATAATGTGACAACTGTGTGAAATGTCTCGAGACTTGAGGTTTTGTACAGATTCCAATTAAAGTGGACAGCAGAATCTCTATATAAAGATTTTCTTATCTATAGAATGTTTGAAATCTTTGAAACTGATCTCTGATATGGAATCCTTGTTTTCTTTATAACATCTTTAAAAGAAAATGATTGAAAATTATTAAATCCTTATACTGTAATCAATAGAATTTCATTCAGAATATTTGGACATCTCCAATATAGGAAAATTAGAATATAAGATTTTTCATGTCATTTTTATGAAAGAAGTTTCTTATGCTCACAGTAAACAAATAGGAAAATTACTGCTATTTTGATTTTTCTTTTTAAATGTAATTTTCCTTTTATTTGAAACAGAAATCTTGTTTTGTAGCATTACAAATTACTTCAATGCAGAGTAAGTTATGTGTTAACATCGAAGAGAGAGAGTGTGTGTGTGTGTGTGTGTGAGAGAGAGAGATGTCACTGAGTCAGTCTCTCCCAGCTTATCTATCTCAGAACATCTCTGATCAGCAGTGTCGACAACCTGAATCCTGATGACACTGAGCTGCTTCACACACTCAGTGATGCTCTTCATTGACTTCTATTGTCTTTATAGAGAGTTAGATATTTTCTAACCCTAAACATAACCGCCACTCATTTAAATACAGTATAAACGTGATATTTGGTCGCTACAAAACCTGTATGCATTCAAATGTGTTTTGAATAGAGTGGCATTACAGCTTAGATGTGTGTGCATGTGTGTGTGAGCCGGCACTGAGTGACTGAACTCTTGTGAGTGGATTAGAGCCAAGCAGCTGATTACTGAATATACCTCTCACTGAGCTAATGAATATTCAGCTATCCGCACATACAGACTCGAGCTCATGCATGCACAAAGAAAGAATAAAATAAATATTTGCACAGACACATACAGTGGAAACGGGACCCTTCTCTGTTCACTAGTTCAAACATTAGATATCAGCTTCCCAGAGAGGCGTTCTACTCTTTCTCATCTCTCTCACTCTCTCCTGCTACTGAAGTTACTAGCATCAGCTTGACCTAGAACTGCTAAACAAGAAGGCTTTACAGATGAAGTTTCAGTTGCCTGTGCCCAGCAAACTTCAGGAGCTGATTAAACCGCAAGGCAGCGGGCCACAGAGTCAGCCGACGGGCATTGCCTTCACGAGAGATGTTGAAACAAACAAACTAGCACTCTAAAAATGTAACAGCACTTGGAGGTTTTTGATTAAGTCTCTATTTTTGGTCCTAGCAAAATATCATTATGCACTTCCAAGTAAAAAATAAATAAATAAATAAAAATGTCAAAAAATTTCACAAAATACATTTATGACTCTGTGTTTCATAATCTGCGGATTTGTAATTTATGATAGAAAAATAAAAGTATAGTATTAAATAAAAGTCAAAAGGAATGATTTTTTTACTGTAATATTGCACTACAATTATTTATGGCTTCAAAGATTTTATTTTGGCAGGAAAACCGCAGTGTTGTTGACAACAGCTGGTTCATAAGAATTTCTCATTAGCTTTAGCAAGTTTAGTAAGATGGTTGTGGTTTTAAATACACACTATAAGGGATCTTGTTCTAGTTCATGTGAAGCAGCATTTATTGTGAACCGAGACTAAAAACGGCAGATCATGAGCTGCCAAGTTTCAAAATTATCCTATGCTGTAATTTTTTTTCTGAAAGCTGTGTAGCCCTACAAAGGATATGGATCCAGTTCTACAGTATTTTAGTGTGATTGCACTTGAGAATTAGCTAAATTAGCCAGATGCTAACATGGGCAGGTTGTGCAACATGCTCTCATCTTCAAAAACTGAATATACAGAGTCAGGAACCAATGAGAGTCAGATTTCTGTATTCAGGCTAAAATGTTGAAATGCTAACTGCTAAACTACAGCTATAGGAAAGCTTCTCCATTGTGTTTAAATGTGTGTTTACTGTTCATTTTGATTGACCTAGTGAGGTAAACATCTTTACTGCATAACTACTCAGCCCTTATCTGCTCTAGTTCTAGGCCACCATGGGTAGATTTCGCATGGAGAGAGGTGAGACA
The DNA here is from genome assembly GCA_032357445.1 of Enteromius radiatus. Lineage (NCBI taxonomy): Eukaryota > Metazoa > Chordata > Actinopteri > Cypriniformes > Cyprinidae > Enteromius > Enteromius radiatus. The sequence goes on along the minus strand of JAUCMS010000055.1, from coordinate 6,610,895 downwards.
AGCCCTCAGGTTCACATGCTTCTAGCATCCTAGTGTGTGTGTGTGTAGACTCCTTTGCATGCTTTGCTGGGTCTCTGTGGAGACTGACCCACTTTGTGCAGATCTAATCCTGGCACATGAAGCCTCAGTGAGAATTATTGTCCCATCGTCACATGACACGCTGGCAGACAATATCATACAAATATGATATTAATAATGTCAGAGCAGGGGAGCGGAAGGGCACACATGGCAGCTCAGCACACATCTGTGCTCTAGAAATCCCAAGTGGAAAGAGAGAGAGACACAGCAAGAGAGACAGACAGGTTCAGTGTCAGCCCTGTAAGTCTTCATCATCCTGTCTGTGTCACAATGTTAAGCTCAAGTGTCCTCTAAAGTCTGTCTCTCTCTCTCGCTCTCCACCTCTCCTTCTTTGTATCTGTCAAAGAGGAGTCTCATCGTTTGTCATGAGCGTTGCGTTTTTAAGACAGTGTGTCAAAGCTAAAAATAGTTCAGCTTGCAAAGCACACCCCTACATCCTTACGTTCTGTTCTATTCTGTTGCACTCCAACTATTTTTGAACAAGAAACTTGAGTTTTATAAATACGTCCCATGAAACACCAGATATGGGTCAGGGAAACCAAAAACTGGCCTAATTATTCCAATATTTTTTCCAAAAGACCTAATTAAGTCAACTAGTCTTTCAAGCAACCTAATAACTAGTCACTTTTGAAAATATTAAGAATCTCCATTTTAAATGTATAAAACATCAGATCTTTACAATTTTAAATTGATAATCTTTTAAATTAAAAAAATCTATAGAATCTACTATTTGAATAAATTTTGAATATTTAAATCTTTAATTTAATTTAATTTAATTTAAATCTATAATTTATATATACACACACACACACACACACAATTTTGAAACTATGAATTTATCAGTTAAACTATGAATTTTTGAACCTGTGAATTTGCCAATTTGTGAATTTTTCAAACTATGAATCCTTAGAATCTACTCTAAATCTATAAAGCTTTAGAATCTCTGAATCCATGTTAAACCTATGAAGCATGGTGAATCACTGGAAATCACTGAAAAGTATTATAACCTTTTGAATTTATGAATGAATATTCAGAATTATTAAAATCATTAGAATCTTCAGAATCTGTGATACTGAATTCAAATGTTTAGAATCTTGGAATTCTAAAAATCATTTGAATATTTAGAATATTGGAATGTTTGGAATCTTAGAAACACTTGCATTCTATAATCTGTAGAATTGTTTGAATCGTAGAATCTCAGAGCAGTAAAGTGGAACATTCCAGACTGTAGTTCAGAGTGTGTGTTCACAGAAAGCTTTACTGAACTGGTACAAGACAATAACATGAAAGAGAAAGCGAGAACAATTTGTTGTCAGCCCTGTTACTGTTCATCCTCCTGTCTGAGTCAATGTTAAGCTCAAGTGTCCTCTAAAGTCTGTCCCTCTGCTTGCCCCAGTCTCTCTCTTATTGAATCCCTCTCTCTCTAAATCTGCTTTCTTCTCATTTCTCCTTCTCTCTTTTGCCGTACATTGATTCTCCGGAGCTTAATAAGGTGACTCGGTCTGAACAATGGAATAGATGATGGATAGGAGGAACGTGAGTTCACGGCTAGCCACATTCATCCTCCAAGCAATTTTCAAAGACAATTCGGCACATACCGTAAAAGAAAATCCCAGACCAAAGCACTGCCTGACACAACAGAAAAATGTACAGCAGGCAGCAAAAACATTCTATACATATCTGTGGTCTAATAATATGTTTTTAATATTGTAAATATCAATGATGTTTGGAATCCATAATTTTCAATGAGAATTTTACTTTTATGTGAATTTACTGCAGGGACTCTGAATGCTGTCAACTGAGTCATGTGTATGTCTGACCTGACACAAATCTCCTAGCTTGACCCCTGCTAGAGCACAGATGTGCTGTTCATTCAGTAGAAGATTTTCCCTCGGCAAACAGCAGCGATTAAACCCATAAGAGGCACGTGGGGAGAGGAGAGCGAAACGTCCCGGTGTTCTTGTGACACAGACACAGAGTTTGATGTGCTGGCCCACACGCTTCTGCGATTTAATCCCTTAGCAGATTAGTTTGCTTGTGCTGCATGTAAATTAAGCGTCCAAAAGCACAGAATTTAGCCCTCTACTGAAGACTGATTGACTGAATAAAAGGACACACTAAAGAGAAAAATATAAATAGACTAAAATATAAAAATAGAAAATGTAAGTTTTATCTTATAATCTTTAAAACTTTGAAATTGGGAATTTTTCGAATCTATGAATCTTTAGAATCTCTTTTGAATCTATGAATCTTAGAAGTGATTAGAATCTTAAATCCATGAATCTTTCAATGTTGGAATCTTCAAAACTCTGAAGCGTCAAAACTATTAAACTCTTTTAAATCTATAAATAATTAAAATCTTAAAGGGATAGCTCACCCAAAAATGAAAATTATCCCATTCCATGACATAGGCATAGCCGTTTTTATAATGTATGAATGCACTTTATTTGTTTCAAATTTTGTCTACTATTCAACGCTATTATTACACTTAAAAAGGCAAGGACTGCATTCGTGTTATTAAAGAAAGTCATATACACTAGTATGGCTTGAGAGTGAGTAAGTCATATGGTAATTTTAACAAACCCTTTAAGTCTATGGACGCCTGAAACTATTAATCTTTCATTCTTTGAAAACTTAAAATCTATGAATCTTCAGAATCTATGAATCTTTTGATGTTGTGGGTGATTCAGAATGGGAATTTGGCTCAAATGTGATTACCAGGGATTTTAAATGCATTCAGATTGACTGTTTGGAATGAAGAGGAAAAACGGTGATAGAAGAATCTGTAGGAGGTGCAATGTCCCAAAAAAGACAGTTTTGTCACTTACCCACTGCTGGAGCGTCATACTCTTCGCCTAGCAGTATTTCTGGGGCGGAGTATGCTAGCGAACCACAGCTGGTCATCAACATGGTCCCGGGCTGAAAGTGGTTACTGAAGCCGAAATCTGTCAGCTTCACTGTCCCCTGCTGTCTGAAGAACACCACATTCTCCGGCTTCAGATCCCTGTGGACAACGTGCAGACGATGGCAGTAGGATATCGCTAGAACGATCTGCGCAAAGTGCACTTTCGCCGTGTCTTCAGCCACCCCGCCTTCGTGACGCAAAATGTAATCGTACATGTCACCTCCGTCGCCCAACTCTAGAATGAGGTACAGCTTGGTCTGGGTATCGATGACCTCATACAGTCGCACTACATTGGGGTGCTGGACGAGTTTCATGCAGCGGACTTCTTGAAGCAAGTGGCCGGTCGCTAAGTCATCAAGTTTTGTTTTGTCGATAACTTTGACTGCTACTAGTTGTCCTGTGAACACGTGACGGGCTAGTTTGACTACGGCAAAATGGCCTTTGCCCAGTGTGCGGTCTAGGTCATATAGGCCGGCTATTTTGCCCTCATAACCGCTTTTGGTGGCAGCCATTTTGGATCAAGCAGTGGAGGTTCAGTTGAAGTACTGGGCTCTCTTACCAGAGGGAGCTGAAGGAAACTGGAGCTCTATTGAGACATCACCTGTGGTAAACAAAACAGATAAAAACAACATGCTTTATATAAACAGCAGACCCTAAGAATATTACATATAGTGGCATTTTACTTTCATGTACTGGGGAGATTTATCTAAGTAATGATGGATACCCCAACAACCTCCCAAGCGACTCTATAGGAATGTGCTAACAACTATAAAACAGCACTCTCACTTGTGTGGTACGGCTTAATAGAATGGTTAAAAGGTTTCTGTATGGCATCAGGCTGGAAAACCCTTTTAAGAATCTTTAAGTGGAGGGAATGTAGTGCTCTTTGTGTTGAAACAGACAGAGCTACATATAGAGTGAACTGCACTTGACTTTCACATACGCAGCATTATTGAAGAGACGAAGGTGAGTGTGTGAGGTTTATATACTGGTCTTATGTGTTTGCTCAAGAGAAGACAAGTAGTGCTGGGATTTGCCTGTAAGAATGCCAGACACTGATCTTAAAATCTTTCAAAAAAACCCAATTGTCTTCAAATCAGATGATTATTATGGCCACACAGTGCTTACTTCCTGGTATAACAGTTACTTAGCAACAGCATTTACTATTACTAAGAACTCCTAACAAATCCTCCCTGTTACTTGACAGAGAAATCCTCTATTATCAGACTTATAGGGAGGGACAATAACTGCATGTCCAAGCACGAATATGGCTGTCTACTACAAATTCAGCCGAACTCGGAGGTGATGTCATAATGCATGCTAAGACAAAACCCATTCAATGCTGAAATAGCATACCATTAATTTTGACGTCACATATCACCTGAGACAAATCCTTTGGAATTTCTTTGTATCATGCAATTGGTGATCATTTGTAATGAAGAAAGATTTCATTCAAACAGTTGATATACATGTATGAATTTAAGAGAGTTTAAACATCACAAGTTAAAAACCAAGCAAACAAAACAAACAAACACATACACACTAAAAATGAATGCACAAAAAAACACAAAACTAAATAAAATAATGAAATAAAAGCAAAATCTCCGAGAGACATAATTGAGGGAACACTAAAAAAAACCTCAAACTTACAAATAAATAAGCTCTTATGGATTGGACACAAAGAGAAGAGTGGAAAAGAGGGGAGTGATAGAAGTGGAGTGCATTTTGGGACCAAGCTTCAGAGGAGTCGGGTGACAGAGGCATAGCACAAATGGTGTAGATCAATACCTGTAATGCGATATCATTATTAGGGGGTGTGAGTGCATGTGTGTGTGTGGTTTGATGAAAGGATCTGAATAGTTAATGACCAATAATAGAGGTTGAACAGGGAAATGATGTTATGATGCCCATGTTATTGTAAACTATTATTAACACAATTATTAAAAAATACTATAATAATACATACAGTAAATAATACTGTAAATAAGCACACATGAAAATGAAGTGAGCTTTTCTTGTCTGTTAAAATCAATGCTGCTAATAATAACCTACCCTTTGTCTCACAGACTGAGAGTCTGTGGTCAATCGGTACGCAATTATACACGAAAATGTTATTATTCTCGAATATCTCACATATGCAAATATTTACGCTCCACATACATTAAAAAAAATTAGAATCATAACTATATGGAAAAGAGCAGTGTGAACATTCTTCATAACATTTCCTTTTGAGCTCCCCGAAAGAAAGAAAAGGAGGTTTGTAATTCCATGAATTTTCATTTTTGGGTGAATGATTCGTGTTTCAGTTTGTGCCTTATTCAGAGCTTCCTGCTTCTGAGCACAACTTTGATGTTTTGTCGCCTTTTGTGAGATGTATTTATTTAGCGATTGAGACTGAAAGAAAAAAAGAGCCAGATGACAAATGAAAGAGCAAAAACAGAGTACAAGGATGTAACAAAGACCGGTTGGCCTCCATATTGAGGAAGGATAGGGCTGCACACCCTTTCCATGTTCAGCTCTATCATTTACAAAGCATGGCAGTATTTCCTAAAGGGAGCAGGGAGCACACATGGTGCTTCCTTCTGATAGCGTTCAGGCAGACACCCAGCATCCGTAGTTTAGGACGACTCTCACAGTTACACAAGACGCATGCATGCTAACATACGCAGACATGGCATTTCCTCGCCTTCCTGCGAGCGAGGAACTCGCACATTGAGAAGATGAGAATCCAGCAGGCTCAGCGTTTCTGCGAGAAAATGTCCGCTGCCTGAGACGCTGGGGTCTTTTGTCACCCGCTGCACGAATGTCAAAGGCACCAAAACAGACCCCGACTCATTTGTACGCAGATACGAAAAACACAAGCCAGTATGCGGGGCTGTCAGGAGGCTCACGGTCTGACAGGAGGCACCAGGGGAGAGGTGTGAAAGGATGAGTCATCCCGCACTCGCTTTTGGAGGAGGGAGGAGTGATGGATGAGCAGAGTGAAGAGATGTGAAAGAGATGCAGAGTTGGGGAGAATATAATGGGGTTTCCTTTAGATATGATCTCATCGCCCCATGTTCCCATCATGCAACATTCATGGTGATGAGGTCAGTGTGGCGCAGTGGGAGCTAGTCTGCCTGCTGTTCAAAGTGCATTAACGTGTACACTGGCACAAATGGTAAAACATTTAAACCTCTCAGTAAAATTCACAAACAAGCACCAACATGCATATGGCACAGTGGCTCTGAAATCTGCGTACGAACATTTTCAAGAACAATTGGCATACGAACATTTTCATGAACAATCTGCATATAATTATTTTCATGAACAACATGTGCACAAATGCTTTAGCGAACAATCTATGTGCAAACATTTTCACGAACAATCTGCGTACAAACAATTTGCGTATGAAAATGTTTACGAACAAACCATAGTATAGTTTTTTCAATAGTTTTTATTTAATAATTTTGTCTAATTTATGTCTATATTGTAAATTAAGTAAATAAAAACAAACTAAAAATGAAATACTCTGATAGCTACGACGTGTATCACCTGACGACCACAGATTCAGGCTTTGAATTAGTGTTTTGTGTAATTCAGAGTCGGACCAACACAGTCTCACAACCAATTCATACAGTACGTATCCGTAAGAGGTGACAAATTTGTGCTAAGTCGTACTAATTCATACGACCTCACTCATATGTTTTTGTACGACTTCTCTAAACCCCAGTAACGGGTAGGTTTAGGGGCGGGGTTAGGTAAAGGTCATATGTACAAACTCATACGAATTGTCAATACGTGCAATTTAGCAAAAATTTCATGAATTTGTACTAGTGAGGTCATAAAACATGTACGAATTGACATGAGATCGGCTGGTCTGATGGCATGAACACAGGGACGGAGTGGGGTACTAAAATCCACCGGGAAAATTCTGACTGCACCGGCCCACCCTCTTGTATAATCGTAACAACAACTAGCTCCTACATTGCACGACAATCAGTGACCCAACATGCAAAAGTATAGACAGACTAAACCAATAAGAGACGCTATTGGCTCTCGTCTATGTATTATTGAGTAGACAACTGCAACATGCAAGGCAAGCCACTCCCCTTCACATCTCTCTCCATGACGGTAACACTTACACTTTTATATAACAGGGCTGCAAATGAACCCAAACTA
>JAUCMS010000055.1:6568617-6603651 GCA_032357445.1 Enteromius radiatus | reverse complement strand
TTCGCAGAGACTTTAGTAATATCATTGATTCTATTAAGCTCAGGGGCCGGTCGCATTTGCCTCGCGGCCGCTCAATTGATGATCCGCTGTGTAAATCCTTCAGCCGGCCCACCGGGAAAAGTCCCGCCCGTCCCAATGGCCACTCCGCCCCTGCATGAACAGCACATGTTGTATTCTCTAAATGACGGTAGTTAATTATAGCATGACATGAATGCAACACAAGTTATCAAATTTAGTCCAAATTCGAAGAAAGCATCATATCTTGGAAAGCAATCCCAGAGTGAATTTGCGATTCACTTGAACACTGAGGACATCAAGAGAAATGTTCATTTTAAATATACTCAAAGACAATTCACACAAAACATTTTTTATATTCCACTGGTCTGCTTCTTCTTGAAAACATTACTAGATGGACACATCTGACCATTGAGCTTACTTTTTGCGCACGAGACAGCTTGCCATGAATAAGTAGCTAAAGCTAAAAGTTCATCTTAAACAATTTTTTTTTTCTCATTACTATTTTATCGGTTTTAATTACAATATTTTTTTTTAATAAACAAATATTTTTAGCTAATTTTGTGGAAAGTGCTTAGAATATTGCATTTAGAAACGGCAAAAAAAAAAAAAAAACGCCAGTTAAGTCTATAGTGCTCTATTTGTTGCTTTTGTAGAATGATGCAAATTCAACACTTATGAGACAACATGGATGCTATATTAGAAGACAACTGTCTATATAGGTGATTGACATTGAGGTTGACTCATTTTAGTACAAAGCCCATTTGGTGACTTTATGCGCTCTTTTTATTACTTGCCTTTCCCTTTCCACTTTGTTTTTCATTTTAAAACTAAACCCTTAATCTTACCCCCATAAGTTTCCAGTGACATGCAGTTTGTAAACACAAAACTGCTGTGTTGCATGACCAAAAAAAATAAAAATAAAAATCACAGCCAAATGGAAGAAATTTGGTCTCTACAATGTAGGTGAAACTTGATCTAGGTGACCTGCGCTCCCCTCTTGTTATGATTCCCTCAGGCATACTGTACCTTGTGATAGAGCTGATGTGTCTTAAGACACTGTGGAACACACACACACACACACACACACATCTTCTCCTTTTTAATCAGAGGCACAAAAGCATCACTATGAAACCCACAAACTTGGTAGATTGCCAGCACGCGCACACACCATGTTCTTGCACATATGCTCACACACTTGCTTGTGCACACAAACAAACACACTGCTGAGTCTAGGAGTTTGGCTGCTTACTTTACACACTCAAGTGATGCAAGGGAGACCATATAGATAACAGTCTAATGGCTTTTAACAGCACCCTTTGGATCATATTACTAAAAATTTCACCTAGTATTCCATTTAAATTTCACAAAACCTCTCAGTTCAACCACAACAACTTGACTCCTCAATGCATGTTTATCGGTTTTCATTGTCACACGATTCCCACACTTATGGAACAATTTCGAGCTCATTAAAATATAAATAAAGAAATAAAATTATATAATAGTAACATAATATTTAAAGAAACAAAAATATTATACAATTGTGAAAATTAAAATGCTAATGTGTGTGCATATCTATCTATCTATATATCTATAAATATCTATATATAAATAACGAATGTATTATTGTTTTTATTATATTAAATATTTAATGAGCTAGAAATGATAGCTAATATTTAAAACCAATATAATAAATTAAATTTTATTATGTATATTTAATTACTTGATGAGCTAGAAATGATGTATTTCAGTGCATAAAATATATACATTTGTTAAATATAGATATAAAAAATATAAATATAAAATTCTTTAAAAATATATAATAAAATATAATACTTTTTGTGAGTGAAATGTTAAATGCATTACTATTTTGATGTGTTTTCTTGCCATTTATTTGCAGTTTTGCTGCATGCAGTCAACTTGTTAAACAAAAACAGACATACTAAATAATCCTTTCTGGTTCTCTATTCTTGTCTCTGTTGCTTTGTCTTGTTTTCTTTCTTTTACCTGCTGTGTGCCATGCTGTCAGATACCCCTGGATGTCTTCAGGGCTATGACTACATAGGATAGGGTGACTTCCATACTGAGTGTGTTTGAAGGACTGAGAGAGAGAAACGAAATGCAGGCCAGCACAATGCAATGCCTCTGACCCAATGTTTGTCTGCCAACCACATCTTCTAAGTCACCTTTATCATTCAGTCTCTCTAACAGCAAAGATAACCAGCCAACTATATAAAATGACATTTCAAACAATAACTAGATACATGTAATTATTAAAATCCCCGTTGTTAACCATAACACAAACAATAACATCAAACTATTACACTCTGGCACGCTTTCAATAATCCCAAATAAAACTCAGTCGAATAAAACCCTGCATCTTACATCCTACACGTGAATCAGTAAGGACGACTGCAGTATTCAATTCTACAAATAGTTAAATACACCAAACGCATTTGTATTTTATAATAACTTACCATATAAAGTGGTACGCAGCGTTTCAGACCTCTATATGTAAACGAGCATCCGTTGGAAATATTCTCAGCCTCCCTAGCGTGTTATTTTTTGGAGGCTACAAAAAAATTCGCTCCCTAACGTCTTCAAACGTCCGTTCAGTGTTGTTTTTATCAATAAATGATGCCCGCTGTCCGACCAGGACGAGGCATGTAGTGGTGCGCGCGTCGCTCCGCAGTGCTCTAGCGCTCGAGCGCTCTACCTCCTCTGACGTCAATGCATTCCAGCTTGAGTGAGTGAGAGAGAGAGAGAGTTGAGGCTGGGCCACATGAAATGTTTCTGAAGTCTCAAGAACACTATTATGCAACTGGCTATAATTAGGTGAAGGAACCGATTGGAAAAACAGCACTCGGACTGACATTCCGCTCATTTATCTGCGGTCTGGATCACTTTAATGGCAGAATGTATATGCAAATAAGCTGCAGTCTGATTCATAGAATGCCTGTAACATTCAGGCAGCATACAGACTAATTGCGAAAGCAGCTGAAGAATGAAATAGCTTTTGTTAAGCTTACAGTGTGAAATATATTGTAAAGTACATTAAAATACTTGACTGCTGCGAGTTTGTCAAACTATAAAATGTACAAAAATGTTAGGCGTCCTGAGTTCGAATGATAACTCGAGGACCTTTCCCTTTCCCGCCCTCTCTCCCGCCTCACTTCCTCTCAGTTCTGATCTGCTTGTGTCTACAAAAATATTAAGGAGCACAATCATTTTTAGCACTGGTAATAATAAATGCTTACTGAGTACTAACTCAGCATCGTATAGAATGATTTGTGAAAGATCATGTGACACTAAAAACTAGAGTAATAATGCTGAAAAGTCAGTTCATCACAGACATCAAAATGTATCTTAATAGAACACACCTTAACATCTAAACATCTTAATTTGTTCACTTTGTGTATGTGTGTGTGTGTGTGTGTGTGTGTGTGTGCATGTTTATTCTGTATTTGGTAAGGTAATTTACAGATAACCCATTAACTGTCACTTTTACAATCTTATACGCTAAAATTAGTAGCATTTTTACAGTTCAGATTTATGGAGCTTTACAGAAAACTCATCAGGTCACTATGTTTGCCCTGCACTTCTCAGAAGTACTTGCCAACTTTGTGATACAATAAAGTTTAAAGCTTCAATAACCACAGCTGAATGGCTTATGAGATCAGAGTAGTATATTAAATTATTTTAAGGGGGAAAAAAGAGGTTCTTTTGGGATTTACTACTACTGTTAATTTTACATCACTGCTTTGTCTGGGACTCCAGATGTAAAATCAGTCTCAACAGGCCACAAATGTTAATAAGCATTACACAATGCACATACACAAGCCAGAACAGGAGACATTCTTAAGATTCCAAGACTGGGGCAATTGATCAAGATTCCGTTCACTCACTTCCTTTCTACGCTGGAGCTGACTGACTGACATCCTCAAAACACTGGAGTCAAGGAGACCATGATGTCATCAAAACACCAAGTGGAACCTTTAAACAATCAGAAAATTACATGCTTATAACTAATAACATAAGCTTTTTCGTTAGCTCAGTTTTGTAGCTAAAAATAATTACATTGTTCATCTCTTCATATTTATTACGTCAAGAACAAGCGGTGGTCAAACCACAACCATGGGGGTTTTATAAGAAACAGGTTTGACGATGATCAAGTTCTTTGCAATGAGTGTACGCTTTTATCTGTGTTAGTAAACACGGGCACAATGTAACTATTAAAAGGAGAGAAAGACAGACTCTCCCCATGGGGAACAAATGACGTTTGTACATGGCGGAGAACACACTGGTTACTATGGGAACCAATGGCGTAACTTGTCAGCTCCATCTACGTAGGTTGCAAAGCCCACCGGATCTTCATCTAGACTTGCATATGAGGGTGCATTAATATGTAAATTCAAAAGTACACTGACAAATTAATAAAGGTCAACTGTACTGATTTAGCTCAACCTCAGTACCTGGGGGCATTTCAGAATTGAAATATACGGTTACTCTTGCACAATTTCATCATGTGGATATGATTATGGATTTATACAACCTGTCAAAATGAAGGTTCAAACAATGGCAGCATCCCATGTGGCCTATTCTTTCTTTATTTTATTGCAGAGGCGAGTGGGAAAAACTTCACAAGTTTAAAATTGAGTCTAATTTCAAAACTAATTATAGTTTGGGACCTGTTTTTACTTTTGAGAAGTGTATTAAATGGTGCATCGGAGTAGGCCTATTAGTTTTTATACCGGAAGACAAAAGCAGAAGAATTTATTGTTTAAACTATTTTAAAATAAGCATCAGAATAAAATTAACTCTAAGAAACTCTAAAGAAATATGTATCTATATTGCAGTATTTTACAAGATTAAGTCATGTTTTGGACACATGATGGACGTCTACCGAATTGTCAAAACAGAGGACTGCCTGTGTGATGTACTAGTACTGCCACCTTGTGGCTTCTCTAATAACTTTTAAGTTACATTGCAAACATTCAAGTGTTTTATATAACACTGTCGCAAGTACAGAGAGTAAACATATTCTCTAACAATTCTATGACAAATAAAGTTTAGATTATGAATTACGTTAGCCTAATATCCCTGAAGCACCAAGTCAAGCTAATTAATATATCACACGTGTTCAGTCTTTCAGCAAATCAGATCAAACTGCTGTGCGCACGTCATGTTAAATGATTAATATTTAGAAGCTAAGCGTTCGCCATAGTAGAATTCCTAATCTAGGGGCGGGGCTTGAGGTTCATGCGAAGCGTGATCCGGAAGAAAATTATATATGAACATAACAACTGACGCTATGTATAAAAGCTTGGTTATTTCGTAACGAGCAGAAAATGACCTTGTTCAGGCAAGCCTTACGCTTAACTTCTCCACGGCTGCAGGTTATTTGCGGGAGGTGCAGAACATATACTGCTGAAGTAAGTCTGGGATCATTCCTGGTGATTATTACATAATTCTTAAAAATAGAATAAAGACGTGGTCACCAAGGGCTAAGTTACAGTCTGTTTACGCGGATAATAAAGTACAAGACATAAGAATCTAAATTATTTTCCCTCAAATTGAAAACAATATTTAATTTTTTTTTATTTAGAATAGTTGAAGAAAATATCTACATTAAAAAAAAACTACATTTGCAAATAAATATTTAAAATAAAAAATAAAAAAATAATGATGAACTTACGTGTCACCAGAGTCATGCAGGTAAACGTGTAAGTTATTTCTCGCATTATTTATTCTAGGCTGGAGCCGTCGAGCGGGTCATTCCAGTGTTTCACTCTATTATCGGAGATGGAGGAGTGTCTGTGGGCTCAGCTGTCAGAGAACAGCACGGCAGAGATGAGTCTGTGCATAGGTGAGCTTTCACTGCCATTCCTGAGCGTCACCTGCCTCTTAATCATATGCAAACAGTGCAGCAGTAGCTCCGCCCACAGTTACAAATAAACCAACTGCAGAGTCTGAGTCAATCATTAAAAGCAGTAAGTAAACTATTACATCGACGGGGGTCTATTCTAGTGAGTCCATTCACAATTGTTTTCACCACTTCTCTTCTCTCCCAGACAAAAATAATCATCCACGTGACATGAGTGATATTCAGACACAGTAATGTATATAATATAATAAATATATATTATTCTTTATGTTTATATTTTATATTTCTTTGCTACATTGAGCATGTCTGTGACAAAAGTATTTTCCTCGGGATAAATAAAGTTTTTCTTAGCTTATCTTATGAATAAACTGGCCAATCAATTCAAAATACATTTTCCATTAAAATGAATGAATACATGAAGACAATGACATTTTTACTTTACATTTAAATTTGATTAGCATGATTATTTATATACTCATGATATTTTGTCTTGCTGTGTCAGTTGCCGACCTCCAGATGTGGTGGTGTTTCCTCGATCTGTAGAGGAAGTCAGTGCTCTTGCCAAAATTTGTCACCAACACCAGCTACCCATGATCCCATTTGGCACAGGGACAGGCCTGGAGGGAGGTGTTGGTGCTCTGAAGGTTTGTTCAGTTGAGAAAACTAGATACAAGAATTTGACAGTATCAGATTTCAGGCCTAATCTTCATTAGAGGAAAAATAAGTATTTTAACCATATTTTTAGCTATATTAAACAATTTTCTTAAATACTGTTAAAATGACATACTCTAATACCTTTGCTCATGTTGTTTTGGAATTGGTGACTTAGTAATGGTAGATTTATGCTGTCTCTTCAAAAAAATTGAAATTATCATGGTTTTCAGGTACTCTTTACACCTCTGGTGTACTGTGTGTTTCCTAGGGTGGAGTGTGTTTCAGTTTGAGGAAGATGGAGCAGGTTCTTGATCTTCACCAAGAGGATTTTGATGTCACAGTGGAGCCAGGTGTGACACGCAAAGGCCTGAACTCATACCTTCGTGACACTGGCCTCTGGTTTCCCGTCGGTCAGTTCTTGTGTATTATGAGATCAAAGTAGACCAGTTTAGTTAACTAAATCTAAATCGAAACCACAATAAAAAAAAATCAACATTCCTCTTTTTATTTAGTTCAGCTTTACGTACTCAAATAACTAAAACGAATGCATAGCCATATTTAAAAAAATAATAGAGCATTTATAGAACATAAATAGAAATAGAACACAGTTTTATAACACTGATTGGATGTTGAGTACTTAGAATAATTCAAGCCTAATTAAATGTCTAATTTGGCCATATTTGCTATATGTTATATTTTTGGAAATGATTAATGATTAAGAAATGTATTTCCACAGATCCAGGTGCTGACGCATCTCTGTGTGGCATGGCTGCAACTAGTGCATCAGGCACCAACGCGGTCCGCTATGGCACGATGCGCGAGAACGTCCTGAACCTGGAGGTGGTTCTAGCAGATGGAAGGGTCCTCCACACAGCAGGGAAGGGCCGTCGCCCAAGGTATGACTGCAAAATTACAATCAAAGCATATTTACAACTAAGCCATTTGTTGTCTACGTTTGAATTTCCCCCTTTTGATACAACACCCTTTCAGAAAGACATCTGCTGGGTACAACCTAACAAACCTTTTTGTGGGCTCGGAGGGAACTTTGGGTATTATTACCAAATCCACGCTTCGCTTGTTCGGTATTCCTGAAAGTATGGTGTCGGCTGTCTGCTCCTTTCCATCCGTCCAATCAGCAGTGGACAGCACCGTTCAGATCCTGCAAGCTGGAGTGCCCATTGCCCGTATTGGTGAGCACTGTTTGAAGCACATGGTCACAATTAATGTACCAAAAGAACACTTGGTCTCCTGTGTTGTGAACTTGTAAAGTCACAGACTGTGGCGCTCGAGACTACATGCATGCCTAACTGTGCAGAACTCCATTCATTTCATTTTAATCTATTCACTGAAGCCTCCTGCAATAACATAAACATTAATTCAGAAGGAAACACCGTCCTTTATTCATAGTCAACGCCAAACACAGTCAAGGGTTTAATGAATTGCTTGGTTCTCAGAACCACAATGTGTTTCTTCTTTTGCAGTCCACTCGGGGAAAAAAATATTTCACCAGTAGCTCCATCCAATTTATGAGTAATCAGGCGTGACCGCTCTCTTAGATTTTTAAATCGAGGCTGCGCTGAGGCATCGATTTTTAAGCCTCGGGTTTCTACACACAAAGGCTTCACAAAACTTAATCGTTGTTGATGCGTTCCATTTGCAGAGTTCTTGGACGACGTGATGATAAACGCATGCAATCGCTTTAACAACCTGTCCTATGCTGTCACTCCCACTCTCTTCCTGGAGTTCCACGGGAGCTCTAAAAGCATGGAGGAGCAAGTGTCCATCACTGGTATATGTGGATTAAACATGCACCCAAACAACCAATTCCTAGAGAAATAGTATTTTACAAAAGCAAGATGTGAGAGAACATGTCATCTGAAAAGCGTCATGCTTTGTGTGTTTAGAGGAGATCACGCGGGATAACAGAGGCTCAGATTTCGCCTGGGCAGAAGATGAGGAGACCCGTGGTCGGTTATGGAAAGCCCGTCATGATGCGTGGTACGCTGCGCTGGCCCTGAGGCCTGGATGTAAGGTGGGGGAAAAAAATAAAGCACACATTTCCAAGCGTAATATATATATATTGTATATAAAAAGATATAACTATAGTTTACTAAAATGATATAATCATAATTGTATTTTTTATTCCAGTCAGCCTGTTCATATTTGCTTAAAAATCATGACTGCTGAGCTGGTCTGAATGCCCAAGTAAAAGAGCAATGTTATAAAACCCCACAAAGCAGCAGTTATAAACTATTTAGAGAAAGTTTATGAATGTTAAATTAGTAAAGTAGAACATATTCAGAACACTTACAAAAATGTACCTATTTTCTTACAGGCATATTCTACAGATGTCTGTGTGCCAATCTCACGACTGCCTCAGATTATAGTGGAGACAAAAGAAGATCTAATAAGAAACAATATTACAGGTTAGTTTACCAAGTTAGATTTTCTCATTTAGTATTTGAGAACTGTTTTTAACATTTTTTTCCCTACTGTAGGTCCTATTGCAGGTCATGTGGGCGATGGAAACTTCCATTGTTTGATAGTATTGGATCCTAATGACCCAGACGAGGTACAAAGGGTTCACTCCTTCACTGAAAGACTAGCCAGGTACTTCTATTTAATTCCTTTCAGCAGTTCTGCTTTCTTACAATGATCTTCTGAGATGGCTGAGAGAGCGACCGGCTGCGGCTTTTGTGTACATTGTCAGTTTTGTTTTGTGTAGCAATCAATACCAGGATTATTTCTCAAAGTGTCTGCTGCCATTTGTAGAGCGCTTATTGACAATGACAGACATAGAGGGTCTAGTGTCTGGCTTTGGAAACCAGCACAAATAATAAAGGTCCTACCTGCCTTCAGTCATTACGGGTAAAGTGCAGTCTCTGTCGGATACAATGGACGAGTGATCGATGCTGACCAGCAGCCAAAGAGAAGACAAACGCTGCAATCTCATTTGCTTCAACAAAACCTGGCTGACCTAATACTTTTTAGTTTTTCCTGATAGGAGCATATGGAGCTGGACTTGCCCTTTTAGTGAATGACAGACATGATGTAACTGTATAAGCACAAGTTTGCAAAAACTATAGCTATACTGTATTAACTAAAGCTAAAGCTCTGGAAGGAGAAGAAATGTTATTGAGTTGACCTTGTGAGGAAACTTAACATAAAAAATGTATTTCAGGCTCACTACCTGGAATAGTAGAGGAACTTGACCAGACCAAGTTAGATGAATCTGTTTAATCATTTAAACTTTGTTCTCCTCATCTGTAAGTCATTAGGATATTAAAAGCGTCTAAATGATTAAATGTAAATGTAAATACCATTCTGAATGTTAAAGAAAAGTGTTAGAGACTGGAAACTGGCAATTGTACATTAAACTTTAAAACTGAGAACTTTAAAATCATTCCGAACACAAGAATATCATTGAAAAACAATTTATTTTAAAGTTTTAGCAAAAGATTAATTATGTTTGATTTCCTCAGAATGGATAGAATTGTTGTCTCAAGCTAAAACAATCACGCCGTGCCCATTATAAACAGCATTCTTTATTTACAGCAAATTTAGTCATTAATACCCCCATGTCATGTAAATCTTTGTTCATCTTCAGAACACATATTAAGATATTTTAAATAAAATCCGGGAGACTTGACTGCCAAGTTCCAGAAAATTATGAAAAACATCGTCAAAATAGTGCATCTTCCATCAGTGGTTCAAACGTAATGTTATGAAGCGATGAGAATACTTTCTGTACCCGAAAAGTAATACCTTTATTCAACAGTTCCTCTCCTGTGTGTGTCACTGTAGAGCCATTTCATAGAGAATATCTGCTGGATGCAAACGGCATAACATTGTTTTATGTCAGCTATGACACACAGATACGCTGTTTTTGTTGAAATCAAAGACTAAATACATGTATTAGATTCATCCTTGTGTTGCAGCTGACACAGAAAAGCGTACACAATTAGTGTCTAGCCAACACTTTCCAAAATGACGCTACTGTGCCAAATTGAATTAAAGTCAGTATTTTTGTATATATTCAGTATTTCTTTCCGTACAAAAAGGATTCTCGTCGCTTTATAAAGTTGAACCACTGATGGCAGATGTTTATTCAGATCATGTCTTTTAATACTGTTGACAGTGTTATTTACTTGGCAGTCAATGGGACAGTCACTAGCCTCCCGGTTTTCATCCAAAATGTCTTAAATTGCGTTCTGAAGAGGAATTTACAGGGTTTGGAACGACAGTGATTAATGACAAAATTTCCATTTTGGGGTGGAAACTTTAAAAAGTACATTTCCCCAATGCTGATCATACACTATACAGTTTCCTCTCAAATCTGTCAACTCCCAACTGGCCAGCATCTGCAGACTGGCTCTGACTTTTGGCAACTAGCATCTGTTCCTCCAGAGTGCAAATCCTGGCAGAAATTGCATGTTTCATCTTATCACATTGAATATTCTAGTCTTAATAAAGCTTGCATTTAGTCCTACTGCAGCAAACATTTTAGTTAGAGTATACAAGGTGTACCTTGTCATGTCGAACAGTGGGAACCTGCATGAACAAGAGTTGGATTTCTGCTGCGCCAGGAAGCCTCCAAGACTAGCCTTCATCATTCAGTTGGAGAATGTGGAGGTGGAAACACCTGGGAATATGAATTGGAGTGGACAGGCAGCTCAGCTGCACAGATTCTGCTTCCTGAGGAAACTTTAGTCTTTCAGTGGTTGCAGGCTGCTAAACATTTTCTTCCAGTCTGCCAGCCACACTGAGGTCTTTTGGGGCAACAATGCCAGATCTAGTGATTCTAAGCATCTAAATAGATCAAGATGGACAGATGTGTTGCTGGTTTCAACTTATTTATTGCCTGTAACAATTACAGTAGATGAATTCATGCTCTTGTTGTCTTTCCCCATGCAGGAGGGCACTGGCGATGGACGGGACTTGTACTGGTGAACACGGGATCGGTCTAGGAAAGAGGGCCCTGCTTAGAGAAGAGGTTGGTCCTTCAGCCATAGAGGTCATGCAGGGCCTCAAAGCCACTCTGGACCCCAAAAACCTCATGAATCCTGGAAAGGTGTTGTAATTAACACAAACCAGCAAAGAACATGCACATCTCTCCCTTATCTGACATACTCATTTGAGTTCATGGAGCTCTTTCTTAATGAGCTGATGATCTGAATCAGGTGTTTAAATTAGGGAGACGTACAAAATGTGCAGAGTTTGAAAACCACCGCTATTCATTTAATTTAAAATGTACAAAATTATAATGATTTCTATAGAGTTTTTGCAAAACAATGTATTTGTGTAATTTAAGATCTTTGTGTGAATATTAAGGAGTAAGTCATTTCTTATATAGTATTATTGCAAATGCACAGTATTAATGTACAGAGGTGAGTTTTCTTTGAGCATTGAACACTACATTTTATTTTGCTTTTCCATGGCAATCTCACACCACTTTGAAATATGAATTAATGTGAAATCATTGTACCTTGACATACTTATGTTTAGTTGGGCCATTTGCCCTTCTACATTTCTGTGAATATACTCATTTATATGGATATATTTGCTTCTAAAGAACAAACTGTGAAGCAGAACTCAAAGCAAAGACTGATAAGCTAAATGTGATGCAGAAAATACATTTTAATAAACTGATTACATCAAATGATTTAGTCTCTTTTTATGCTTAAGTGACTGTTTTGGTCTTTTTTATACCCTTTTTGGTGTTTGCAGTGGACTTATCAATAAAAGAAAGCAACATCTCAACATCTTATTTCATCTTGTTTTAATTATATGTATGATCATCATCATTATTACTCGTCCCACAGATTGCACATCAAAATCATCAGACACTTAGTTTGCACCTCCTAAAAACAGGCATCCGTTCATGTCCCTGGAAAAAAGAAAAGAAAAACATACAAAATAATAGACAAAAATAAGAAAAGGATGGGTTTCGAGAGTGCCGAGTCACTTTCTGCAGCCCATGCTGCATGAGATAGTACTACGTTACCTGACTCTGTTTATATTATTTGATTTGTTTTACACGGTGAGGCGAAATTGTTATCCATTGATTTGATGGATGGTGTTTGTATGCCCTCATTTACAGGCACAAAAAGCAGAAAAAAACTCAGAAATGCTCTATTTCTATCCCACACAAAAAGTAATAGGTTCTCAAATATGTTATTTTTTTCCTACCATTTTCGTTTCACTCCTTTCTCTCTCTTTTTTAAAATTTGTTTTGACATTTTTTTTTTTTTTTACAATTTCAGCAATATTATTTTCTAACAGTGCTTGCTGTTTATACAGTAGACGGAGGCATCCTGAAGGTTAAATAGATTTCTTGTGAGGTTTCTCACAGATTTTTCAAAAATAAAAAGTAAATGCAGATCATAGAAATGATCTTGTAATAGATTCACACCAGTATATCTGGGCTTTACATACAGTAGTGAAGCAACATTAGCTTACCAGACGCAAGCTGGTCGGTCACATACAGAAAACATGGGATGATGGACAGAAGCCGACATCACACACACATACACACACACTGAATACGTACTCAATGCTTTTACAGGGAAACCGTCCGAATATTATGGTCGGCGCTTCATAATAACTGCCCAAAAAATTGCAGATGAAACTAGGAAAATAGCTTTGAGCTTCTTATCGTTTCAGAATCCGTAGGGGAAAGACATCTATCGTGAATTGTAAACATTTGAAGACAGACCGAGAGTGTATCTTCCTCTCCGTTTATGACTGTAAACCCCCATCCCAACACACATGCTGGACTTCCTCTGGCACTAACAGGAAACACAATTTACACATTTCCCTGCCTGTGGACACATGATCACACACATGCACACACACACAGAATAAGTAAATCTACGTCCACCGGCTCTCCAACAAATCACTAACAAGTGAACCGCGCACACAAAAGTCCTCCCATCAACCAATGTGAAACCCCGCCCCCCTGCCACACCCCTCTAATCAGCGTCGTTTGATTGACAGGACAGGTATTTCCTCTGGATCAGTTTGCAAAGCAGGGTCTACTTCCTACTTATTTAATGCATATGCCTCGCCCCCTTCGGTCACCCCGCCCCTTATGTTGCCCCGCCCCCTCTTTCCCATCGCCTTCACACACAAGGAGGGAGGACCGGGTCAGAATGCAGACTGAACACACACGCCGATAAGAACACAGAGTATGTAGAGGGGGCATGAAAGCGATTTCCAAAGCCAGTGATCCGGTGTTGGTGGTTGAGCCGTGAAGGGGCCGGTTAGCGGTTTTTAGCAGTCTCTAGCACAGCGGGCAGGAAATTCTAGGGTTCTGCAAGTGGTAATGATGGTGTTGGCTGGATGAACGCTTTTATTTGCTTCAGTTTTGCGATGACACATTTCCGTTTCAGTAGGTTTCGATCGAATTGGTTGGTAGGTTGATTTATTTGGTTATTTTTGTGTCAGGAAATCCAGGTTTAGGTCCATAAAGTGCCCTACAGAGAGAAACAAAGAGACAAGGATGAAATATGAGACTCATACCGAGCCTGAGGGTGTTTTCACACTTGGTTTATGTCAGGGGTCTCGAGAGGTGGTCTAAAGCATGGATTGCCTTAAGTCAGCTGTGTGGGTGACATATAAAGTGCATTTATACAAAGAAACAAACGCATTTTAAGGTTTAAGTTTGATGTCTTTACCTGAGCACCTTTTAATACCATGTCAACTACAGAAAAAAATCTATAATATACTAGTAGAGTGGTCTTAAGTCTAGATCTTTGTAAATGTGTTCTTTTTCAAGTCTATAAAGTGCCCTGAAGTGAGCAGACAAGAGACAAAGAAGAAATATGAGTTATAATAAGCCTGTGGGTGTTTTCACACTTGGTTTATGTCAAGGGTCTCAGAATGTAGTCTGAGAATGGTTTGCTTTAAGTCAGTGGTGTGTGTGAAGTAATAACATTTTAACATTGAAACACAAATTTCAAATATCAATTAATTACAGAGAAAATCCTATATAAAAATAATAATTATATAGTATTATATATTATATTATCCAACTTACTACTACCATTTCTAATGAATAAATAACTTGATAGTTCACAAACATGTCATTTCTGTTATGTATTACTCATCCTAATGTTTGTTGCAAACCTGTAAGACCTTTGTTCATCTTCAGAACCCAAATTAAGATATTTAAGATGAAATCTGAGAGCTTTCTGACCTTCCACAGACAGCAACATGTTCAAGGGCCAGAAAGGTAGTAAGGACATGATTAAAATAGTCCAGGTGACATCAGTGGATCAATTGTAATTTTATAAAGTTATGATCATATTTTTGTGTGCAAAGAAAATTAAAATAACAACTTTATTCAACATTTTTTGTTTTCTTTTCACGCAAAAAGTAAAATTACAGTTAACCCTCTGATGTTATATGTACTATTTTAATGATGTCTTTACTATTTTTCTGGGCCTTGAAAGTGTCAGTTGTGTTGCTGTCTATGCAGGGTCAGAAAACTCTCAGATTTCATCCAAAATATCTTCATTTGTGTTCTGAAGGGGTCTTATGGATCTGAAATATCATGAGGACAGAATTATAATTTTTGGATGAACTATTAGTTTAAGTATTATTGTTAATAATAATAATAATAGGAGTTATTAATAGGTTATTGATAATAATAAGAATAATAGGAGAGTTGTCTTTGAAGTAGAATGTTTTGATGACACAAGTGTAAAAACATTTAGCATATTATTACTGTCAATATCTGAACAATAATAACATTAATTCAAAATAATAATATACTATTGAAGTGGACTTAAGTGTAAAAAAAAGAGTTTAAATTGCATTCAATTATTATTAACAATACCAACAAAGTAGTTCTAGAGCCACGTGACCACAATTTTATTTAAAGAGGTGATACTTTCACATTTACTACATGTCTAAAAATGCTCCTGACAAGTGTAAGTATTTTTTTTTTTGCTACTCTTGAAAAAGCTTTTAATAGTCTGTTTAAAAATGGTGCACTGAAGTAATGAGATAATGCTGCTAATTACTGTTTGATGAAGGCAAAGTCCAAAATTCCAACACAAAATGACTATCAGTTTATTCAGACATATTTTTGGCATGCAGGTGAATATTTGTGTGGTGGTGTTCACCTTTCTCAGTGGTAGCAGAAGTAGATGATGGAGGTCAGTCTGAAGGATGTTCAGGGCAGGAGCGGTTGATCTCAAACCAGGAGTCTATACAGCTGTTTACATAAAGAAAAAAAATGAAAAACACAATTTCCGTTAGCATAATGCTTTTAAAGGATTCTACTAATTGCTAGTAAGATTATCACAACGTCCTAAACAGTCACAATAATTTCCAGCATTTAATTATTTCGCTGTCCTCACTAAAAGTACATAAAATCACTAAATCGCAGCCAACATATTAGACGCAGGTGAGGCAGATGTAGACAGCTATGTAAAGCAGAATTCTGGACTGGATACAGAAACCATGCAAGCAAATCTCACAAATGTCTTGCTGGTTGCAGCTGCTTAGGTCAAAAATATTACGATTAACTTAGAAGTGATAGGATTAATCGGTTGTCACTTTATTGTGCTTCGCCTGGTTAGGACTGAGTGTATAACTTGCTTGTGGCAAATTTGTTTGATTGTGTTTCAACATCTGAAGTGTGAGCTTGCAAGAGAACATCCGCGAGCCAATCGCTTCACTTAAAAGTGTCAGTTGTTTGAGACATAAAGACTTTCCAATGAGTGTGCTATTCAATACCCAGAGGCCTCCTGCTGAGACACCATATACAGACCCGAAATGTCAATCATATCGTTGCATAATCGCATAATTATATATAGGACATGACAAGGTTTGTGTAAATTCTCAGGCAATTTGACTGTCGTTCATTTGACTGGCTAAAAGCTGTAACATTTCCTGTCATGTTTTGGATCAGATTGACGCAGGGTTGGACACAAGAAGGTTTGTCATTATCACAAGCAATTTATCAGCACTGGTGTTGATTAAAAATATATTAACAATATAAAGATGGTCGATCTGAGGAAAAAGTCCATCTCACCTTTTGTGATAGATACAGAGGCACGGCAGTCTAGCAATGGTGTCTCCCTGCTGTAGCTCCTCCAGACATATTACACATTCTCCTGTGTCTCTTGACAACACGTCATCTATAACACACACACACACACACACAAAATGAGCACATGATGCAAATTTTAATTACTGATGTATAAACACTACTGTTTAAAACATTTGGGGTCAGTAAGATATTTCAAAATAAATAAATGTATATATATATTTTTTTTTTTTTTAACATAAAATTGATAAAAAGTGACAACATATTTATTTGTAAAACATTTATTTTTTCAAATAAAAGCTTTTATTTTGAACTTTCTGTTTAGCAAAGAATCCTGAAAAAAAATGATCATGGTTTTCACAAAAATACAACATTGATAAGAAATAAATATTTCTTGAGAAGCAAATCAGCATATTGGAATCATTACTGGACTGGAGTAATGATGCTGAAAATTCACATAAATTACAATTTAAAACATATTAAAATAGAAAAATATTGTTTTAATTGAATTATTATATACTGATTATTATTAATAATATGATTGATAAGGTGATGTGTTGTGAGGGGCCGACATTACACCCAAGACTATATGCAAATACAGTAATAAATAAATGAATAAAAATGATGTGCAAATAAAAATTGGTATAATATAATAATAATAATAATAATTTTACAAAAAAAAAAGAGTAAAATATATATGTAACTTTTATTTTACTCCTCTAGGACCACATGGAACCCATTTGAGAACTACATAAAATTGGAGTAAAATCTTACATGATTTTCAAATGGGGTTTTTTAACCCTTCATTTATATTCATTTATTTATAACCACATTTCCCTATATTTTGTTTTCTTACAACCCTTTAAAAACCACTATTATCCAAACTATCATTTAGGGGTTGTAAGATTTTTTTTAAATGTCTCTTATACTCACCTAAGTTAAACTTATTAGATTAAAAATACAATAAAAACAAAACAATTCCTTTTGTAGCACACAGATCCCATTTGAAAACCTGTTTTATAAAATCAATGTAAACGGCCTTTAATACATAAGCCTTGCGTTCTTTTACAGCACAATTGTGGCAAATACATGTCATAACTTCTGTATGATTGGGATGTTTGATTGTTTGATTTTGCAGATTCATGAAAACATACACAGTGCGTTATTTATAACGGCTTGTTTTTTCCAGCAGGGGGCAGCGGTGAGTAAAGACGCATGAAACGCAGCTTACAGCGTTCCTCCGCTTTTAAACTTACAGTAACGGCTAGTTAAGTGAGGTGGGATGGCAGTTAGCATAACTAGTAGTTAAAGACAGTTACTCATGCTTTATTGCTTTGTGTATGTTTGTGTTGGAGAGATGAGGTGTGAGCTCATTTTCTGCTAATAGCTTAAGGGCAACAACCAACACGATTTTACATGCATGCCCATACCAGCATAATGACTCACACACACACACACACACACACACACACACAAACGGTTCTCAGCCTGTTTTAGTTTCCAGTAAAAGTTTTCTTCACAGGAAATGCACCAGAAAACGAAACAGACCACTTCCTTTCATATAACATACGCAGCTTCCCCTGGAAACATCTGTGTGTGTTTCTATGTGTGTAAAGGTGAGGATTGTGGTAAATACTGACAGAAGGTTAAAGAATCATGACAGGATAATGGAGTTCGTGCAAACGCAGGATGTTGATGAGGGTTAATCCAGTTTCCCATAATGCTTTGGGTTGAATTTCACACTACAGAGGTGCGAAACCACCTAAGAGACGTGTCACAAATTTGTTTGCGCCATTTCCTCTTGAATAGTTCAGTTTTTTATTCAGGTTTTCTATTTCGGTTTGAGTTTAATGAACAATAAAGAAAGAACTTTCTTGGCCAGCCATCTGCACTGCTGAAAAAGTGACGTAGGGCACCTGAGGTGAAGATGGGGAGATGAAGCTTCATTGTTTTGTGTGCAGGGAGCAGGCAGACGGGACAAGAGATAGATTGCAGTTTAGAGAGGATATGATGGAGGGAGAGAGAATGACACGGGGTGGAAAACAAGAAGAGGTGTGCTGGGAAAAACAGGAGATGATGGCAGGAATGAATAGAGAACAGACGGCAGACATATGCTCCAAATACAAATCAGCTTAGTGAGGCGACGCAGTATGAGAGATGGGGGCAACTGCAACATTTATAAGTTATAGGCTGAAATCAAACTTAAATATGTTAAGTGTATATTTTACACATGCAATACTTTTAACTGGTTATAACTGTTAATAATTGGGATTTTAAAAAAATATGTTTTTGTCTCATGTTTATCAAGGCTGCATTTATCTGATCAAAAAATACAGTAAAACAGCAGTATTGTAAATATATCTTTACAATTTAAAATAATTGTTTTTAATATATTTTAACTAGAATTTATTTTAGTGATGACAAAGCTGAATTTTCAGGATCAGTCTCCGGTGTCACATAATTCTTCTAATACTGATTTGTTGCTCAAGAAACATGTTTATTATTATCAATGTTGAATACAGTTTTGGTGATGTAAAATCATGTGGAAACGTGATTTTTTTTTTTTTAAGAAAACATTTTGTTACGTTATAAAGGTCTTTAGATTTAAGCTTTATTGCCATTTTTTTTTAGATAAAATAAATATAAAAATGAACCCAAAGAATAACACAAAAGAAGAAAATCTGAGTAATACTTAATCTTGGCTCTTATTTAAGATAAAATTGGCAATTCCCTTTAGCCCTATAACAGTGACAAATGCAACACTCTTTCACAACCTTTTATTTAATTCAGTATTATATTTCTCATTATAAAGCTAAGTATTAATAGGTAAATGTAAATGTGTCTTGTTTTAGATATATAATACATAGATGTGTGGTTGTTCTATCTGTAAAATATTGCAACTATTCTAGCTCTTTGAAAAATTCTCAAATGCTGTTGCAATCTTCCAGACGCTGGTTGTGGCAAGCCAAACATGTTGCCCTTTCCCCTGCACATCCCTGGACGACAGCAGGACACACACCCTCCTGCACTTGAGCTTGTTATCCTCTTAGGGGCCGATGACTTCAGCAGCTCAGACGAGTTGCACCAGTTTACAGGAATGGACAGGTGTGTGTGAGCGAGAGATCAGTCGCTGGCTAGGCCTTTCAGTTCAAGTTGTTGGTAATCATGTTCCCCATTCTTTCCGCTGGATAGCTGTCAATTTGTGTCTGGGCTTCTTGATGCAGCCCCTGAAATGTTAACGCTATTACTTTGATAGCAGTTTTGTGTGTGTATCACCCTCTGAAGGGCCCATGTAAGCTGACCAGTGTGTCTTTTCCAAGCCAGGACTATGCATGATGATATTTTAATACCTGCTGTTAAATATAGCTCTCACATGGGGAGGGGGATGAGAGAGAGTTTTTCAGAGGGCAGAACAACATTTCTGTTACACAATGTTATCTTCGTGGTCTCATGGCTGAAAGAAAAATCGATCTATCTATGATTCAGTGAAGGAGCCGTTCCTTGGGTCAATCGTCCAACTGATTGACTTAATATTGTTAACTCGATTATTTGAACTGTTTCATATCAGAATGATTCAGAGCATTAACACTTTGGACATGACAGTAAAGTAGTGCTGTATTTTGTAGAGGACTGCATACTATAATAGCTATTATTTTGTGATCTCCTCTGGGGTGAAACATTCAGGGTTAGTCCAATGTTACATCTCGCATTAGGGTTACATCTAGGGTTATTCCCTGCCTGGATCAATAGAAACTGGGGTGGATTAGAGTTCACGGGGAAATGTAAGGCTAGCGGGCACAAACTGCAGTGTCAAAAGGCAAGCAAAGTGTACAAACTGCATTCACAGTGAGCAGATCTGCTGACGTGTGACTGTAACTGGCTGCGGTTGACAATGGGACAGAGTGCATTGTGGGAAATAAGATTAGCTCCAGTGTGTTCTGGTCTGGAAATGTCACTAACTTGAACATGGTAGGGTCAGTAAGTGACAAAACTATAAAACAAGGGATTAAATAGAAGCAAAACTGTAAGGAAAGCAAGTGTTCATGCTGTTTACTACTGGTTTTTATTGAAGCCCATTTCCGCCACTGAAGAAAAAATTTAAATTGTGACCTTTTCTCAGAATTGCGAGTTTATTTCATCTCGAAATTTTGAGCTTAAATCATGCAATTCTGACTTTTATTATTCGTAATTGTGAGTTTATATCACGCAATTCTGACTTTATAGAATTGTGGGATGTAAATTTGTGAGATAAAATATCGCAGTTACTTTTTTTTATTTTTTATTCAGTGGTGGAAACAAGCTTCCTTAGGTATTAATATGCTTAATTTAAATACATTTAAATCCTTGCTTTAGCTCATTAATTATTGACAAGTAAACCAAAAGGCATTAAATGAATATTTTTGTGAAGACAGATCACGTGACACCAGTAAAGATCAGATGCATTGCTGCGGGTCACCTTTAGCTCAGGCTGGTTGGACAGCTGTCTCTCAGTCAGGTAGCTGTCAGTCAGACGTCCATCCAACCCAACACAGCTGTTACAAGCAGGCACTACGCATGTCATCGGGTCACTACAGCTAAGTCATGTGTGCCATCTTCCTACAAAGCTGCACTTGACTGATCCAAAAGCTCAAAAAATAAATAGTGAGCTAGTGTTGCATGTCAGTGTATTGCATCACTTCTTGAGTTATACAGATTAAAAAAATAAAACGAAAAACTAAAATAAGATAAAAAGCATACAAGATAATAGGTTAAGATTCAAATAAAATAAAATGTATTTGTTTTATCTAAAAATAATAATATAAGTGTTTAATATAAATTATGAAAAGAAAACAAAATAATAAAATGAAATGAAAAGATCTAAATTATTTTAATATAATAAAACAAGTTTAGAGTGTTGAAAAAAAATAAAATAAAAGGATTTAAAATGATTTAAAACTAAAAATATTTAAAAATTAAATTATTTTAATATATAAATATATTTATAGTTAATGAATTAGAACATTGTAATTACTAAAGTATGATATACTTGGTTAAGATTATACAAAAGAAAAAAATATATATTTAAAGTTAGTTTATTTGAACTTAGGGCTCAGTTTAAAATTAATTAACCAAAGATAAAATGTAATCAAAGTTGACCTTATTTTTAATAAAAACATTTTTAATTGAGCGTTTTTCTAAAGAAAAAGTTCATACAATCTTAAAAAAAAAAACGTTCTCTTCATCTGAAGCAACCTTTTGTTACAACATCTGATGTAACCATGAGAAGAATAATATGGATATTTAATATTTAACACAGCCTTACATTTAACATTGGCATGATAGATTAAAGGATTAAATGAAAACCTAATGGAAAAAAATATTGCTCTATTCATTTCCAACTGAATATTCTGTTTACCTGGATATCCATCATGTAACTTTAACGTGATACAAATTCAGCAATTTCTTTAAGACAATACGAGCAGTCATATCAAACATGGCTGAAATAGACATATTTTGAAAAACTGACTGTAATTCAACAGCCCACAGATGCTTTTAAACTCTTTAGAAGAAAAAAGAGAAAGCAACAAATGGGTTACAAACGTCATATACAGTGATGACCTTGGTTTCCCACGGCAAAACATAAAGAGAGAGAGATCTAGATTAAGGGGTCATCCACAGTTCACACTCTTTTGAGTCCCGGAATGGAGTCACAGACAAGAATGAAATGTAGAATGAAAGGATAAACTGATACAGCGACTCAAAAAAGCAGGAAAATAGTGGAGAGGAAAGATAACTGATACCTCTAAAGTTTACGGGAATATGAGTGGGCGTGGTCAACGGGGGGCATGTCTTACCGTTGTAGGAGAGGCGGGGCTTGCTCAGACACATGATGAAGTGAACTTCCATCTCATTGGATGCCACTGATTTGGAGCAGACAGGACACTTAAATCCTGGAGAGGAAGAAGGAAACAGCATTGTCAGAAATCTTGAAGCGGCAATAAGTCGGTAAAGGCGGTGGAATGAGCTGTGACAGTGATGCAGCAGTCTGATAACTGCCAATGCCATAATCCTGCGCAACATGTCATGTTTCTATGCATTAGCTTGGCTTTTAGTAGACACAAGGCTTTTTTAGCTTAAACTTACACTTTACAAACACATACATCAGTGTCACTTGTTCACCAATGCCATCGGCAGCTGCGTAAGGCTCATGTTAGGCCTTCAAACAAACCTTCGGTTTTCTTAGCCTTGGGCTAGTCACACGTACACCTGCATCATAAGTTTAACAGTCCAATAATGCATAAATGGCTAACATTAAAATATTTGGGGCTGGTAAGATTTTTTTATTTTTGAAAGAAGTCTCTTATGCTCACCAAGACTGCATTTACTTAATGAAGAATACAGTACAAATAGTAATATTGGGAAAGGTTATTACAACGACTGTTTTCTATTTTAATATATTTTAAAATGTCATTTATTGCTGTGATTTTCAATATCCTTCAGAAATTATTTTAACATGCTAACAACATTTATCATTATTATCATGCAGCAGTTTTGGAGATTAATAATTTAGTGGAAACTGACATTGAGTTTTTTAGGATTGTTTGAAGAATAAAACTATTAGTCATTTCAATTTTTAAAAATCGTACTGAAACTCAACTCGTAATCTACGTTACAAATAAAAGACTGAATTAATTCAAATTAGGCTTCGCAAAATCACATTTGATATTTATTTTCAGATTTGCTAAAGATTTGACTACATCACAAATTGTGTTATTAAAAAGATTTTTTTACATTTGAGCACTTCATGAAGGAAAAAAAGACAAATGTACTAGTAGGAAATTAGTACTGCAAAATAAAAATCTGTAATATCAGCAGATATGGCACCATCATGCCAAATCTTAAATTGATATTATTTTGGAAATCTGCCTTTACATTTAATGTTTTGTATTTTAGTTTTTTTGGTATATTTCGACCTATGTTCACAGCAACATTAAATATGGAAACAAAATGTAACTATGTAATCATAGTCTGAAGTGCCATATTTAACTTTTGACAGAAAAGAAAACAAGGATGTGAGGAAGGGAACTGTAGTGAGTTCAATGGGTCAGCTGATGAAACCCCCAGGAAAAAATAGTTTTTAAAGTTGTGGGTTGGCGAAAATAACACTTCTTTTTTACAGTGCATGCCATTATAAAGACTGTCTCTCCCTCACAGCCACATTTTCATCACCCTTAAATTCATATGAAGTCTAACCTTACTATTATGTCTAGCCAGTCTATTATGCAATAAACCAGAAGACTAGCATCAAAGCAGCAACCAAAGGGAGCTTCCACTAACACCCTGTCCTCTGACAACAACCACAGGCCCGTAGGGGAAGCCAGAAAGAGAGAGCCATTCACACATTGAGTCCCACAGAGCCGGGCTGTGTCCTTCAAAACAGCGGCAGGTCATTGAGACTCTGTTTGGCACCTCACATCCCACCACGAAGCCCACAGGCCTTGTTTTAGACCTCCCTGCCTTTTCGCCTTGATTCGTGTCAATGTTTCCCAATGCAATGAACTCTAGGGTAAAAAGTGGCTGTTCTTTAGCAGGCTTTGATGAATGAATTCACAAACTATAAGAAAACTTACCACGTCAGCACGGATATATAAAACACAAGCCGGTGTGTTTGGGGACTTCCAATGGAAAAGGTGCAGGTGTGGTTTGAAACTGTACTGTACAGTACATGAGGGCACGGCCTTGATGAAAAGACTCGAAACCAATAAAATGATAGTTCTGTATAACTTACAGAACTGGAATAATACAAGTATTCATGAAGAACTTGGAATAAGTACTGAATAGAAAGCTCTTTCACAATCGCCTGGAGGGATCTTTAGAAATTATAAACATAAAGAAAAAAACCTGATTGGATTTCTGCTGAGAGAAGCTCTCTCTGTTCATGATGTGGAACCTTGGATTGAGGGGAGCATTGTAAAATCTAATTAACAGCAGTTTTACATTATTTCAGTGCATATGTTGATAATTATTTAGGGTGAAGACAGGTTGTTTGCCCTGTGGGAGCAGCCTGAAACATAAGCCTGAATAAGATTTTCGGTTAGCTCTTGAATTTTGTTTATATTTTTGTTTTAAATGAGGTAGAAACTGTATCATTAAATGCAAATAATATAGTCTTTAATTATTCAAGCCTGTTTTGCTGAAAGAACTGAATAGTCAATAATAAAAGTCACATGATAATTGGTAGGAAAGTACAAATTGATCAGTAATGCTGTGCATTATATGCATTGTTTTCAATTTACAGTGAAGCCATTTTTAAATTTTTAAAAAATAAATGAGTAAATAAATCCTTTATTCATAAGGATGCATTAAATCAATAGTGACTACAAATATATTAAGCAGCACAACTTTTTTCATTTTATTTTATTAAGATTTTATTAAGAAATGTTATTTTTGGTGAGGTAATAATAATTAATAAGTAAATGCAGCCTTGATAAGCATAAGAGATGATTCAAAAATGATTAAAAATCTCACTGACCTCCAACCTTTGAACAGTAGTGTAAATATACAGAATAAATATATAAAAATACATAGCTGAAGATGTGGTGGGGCCAGTGACAATGTTGGCAGGCCACATAAAAATCTTCAATAAAATTGTCTACTCTTGTGTTAAACAGCAAAAATAATCAGCAACTGAGTTTGGAACGACATAAGTGTGAGTAAAAAATGATCAAATTTGGGTGAACTTCAGTGAAAGAAAGCAGGTGCAGACAGCCTAATGAACAAAAGTAGCCACGCCAGGAAAAAGAGTGAGACAGAATAAGAATCCAGACAGAGCCAAAATGCAAAGTCAGTAAAAACACGGCACAAAGTAAATGTAGGGACGAAGACAGCTCCATCTGTCAATATAGCACAGGTTAGATTCTCTTCGCCTCCTGACTCTTCACGTAACACACCCCCCAACCTCCAAATCCCACCCCAGGAACCCATGATGATGCCTGACCCAGTTTTCCCTAGGCTGCTATTTTCAGGCATTCCTTGGGGACAGATGGAGAGAGAGAGAGAGAGAAAGAGAGAAGGAAAGAAGACTGAAGTGGAAAACGGAGGTGTGGAAATCTCTGACAGGGATGTCCCATCTCCATAGAGGTGTGATTCACTGAAACAAAGCTACTAAAGGGGAGCGACGGGGCTCCATCTGTCAACAGGCAGAACTCGAGTCGCACATGCGAAAGAGGCCAACTGTCTCCACTACCACAAGTATCACATGACGCCGAAAATATCAACAGCAGCTCACTGCAGAAACAAACAGACCAGACGTCTTTCATGCCCAACCGGCCATAATGACAATGAGCTTATGAGATCAAGTCATTAAGATTTATTAAACGTATTGTAAATTACCTCAGTTGACCTCGTCTAACTAGAATGTTGCTATCCAAGAGCTTTTCGTGTCAAAAATCATATACTCTCATCTTTGTGATGTGCTAAACCTGTATGACTTCTTTTGATTTTTGTCTTGATTGCTTTTAGTAACAATGGATTGGGACTGAAGAAATATTACAGAAGTGGTCCATAGGAATTGCACACAATTAATAAGGTTTTCCGATTGCTTTTTCTTGGAAACTACCCAAGCAACTTGAAAACAACTTATTCCTTGCAAAGACTGATTCATTGAATTGAACTATTTGAACCAAACATAGAAAAATGAAGAAACTGTGTGGAAAAATGATTTTAAATCATAAAAAGGCCAAATTAAACCAAAATAGATAACATTAAAAAGGAATGAAACAATCAATAAATTAAGAAGAACAATGTCACTTTTCTCAAAACCTTTGTTGAGAAGATTTTACTTACTTAAGATATGTACTTACTATTGTAATAACAATAAATTATGCATAATTGCATGCAAGTAACCCTAAACCAAATCCTAATCTTAACCCTATCCATCTAGTAAGTACATTTAGTTAATTAATATTATTGAATATTATATATTGAAAATATAATTACACTGTAAAAAGGACACCTTAAAATAAAGTAACCGCACTTTATTTTACAGTCCTGTTCTGCATGTACAAGCTATGCACTTAATTACAATAATAACTTACTAACCTTAACCCATGAAGTTACATTGCAATACACAAAGTATATGTGCTGTAAAAAAAAAGTGACAGTTGTGGTTGCCTGAATTCAACACATAAAAAATATGGTAACAACATTTCTGGTTTTATAGTTTTAAATTTACAGTTAAATGCCATAATATCAACTTATGTTAATATACCAACCTATTCAAGTACTGAAATCTGTTTTGTGCTTTTGAAATATACTGACAACCACCAAATGCAGGTGGTGATGAGAAAGTCACATACTGTAATGAGCCAAAGCAAAACATTTTTAGGGATTATTTATTTTGGGGTTATTTAAAGGGAAACACATTCTGGGAATGTCAGTTTACTCTTTTCTCTGTAAATTTTACAGGAACTTATTAACTATTTACCAGATTTTTACTGTTAAAATCAACCATTTTTCACAGTGTACAAACAAAAAACCTCTATTCACTGTAAATGAATGAAAAACAGAATTTGGATGAATATATGTGAAAAATAATGGCTTGTCATTTTTGAGTGAACTGTCACTTAAATATGAATTCAGATGAGAGGCAGCATGGCTTGAACCTTTGTAAACAGGGTTGGGGCTCTGATGAGGGGAAGAGTCCATGTAAAAAGGCCAGAATAGAGCCATGGGCCCCTCAGTCAGTGAAACCCTAAAGGCTGCTGGGAAGACCAGCTGCTTGCTCTCACAGTGCGTGGCTTAATTAGACACTCTATCGGTCTTAATGAGCTCTGGCTCAAGTCAGGACGTTAATGGGAGACTGAACGTTTGGAACTTTGTGTATTTGTGGATTAATTGCCGCTGTTGTGCTGTGTTGTAGTGGTCAAGGGGGACAGCTAATGGTCAAAAAGACACTTTAACTTGAATTTAGTCTTGATTACAATCAGGCTACACCTTAAAAACTGAATTTCCTTCGGTCTGGGAAGTCTTGCTGTATAGTTGTTTTGTTTTTATATCAAAGTGATATAGGACTGTATGTCCTTCACTAGGAGCACAAATCAACATCAGTATCAACAGACTTGAGACTCTGAGAGCAGCATCTCGTTGTGCCATGTCTCTGCGAGCATCTGAAATAGAGCTGTTACACGCCGCACCTGTTAAAGTGTCCCCTGGCTCTCGTCCTTCGAGCTGACGCGTTCCTCAAGCAGAGCCGACTGCTCCGTCTGATTTCCATGCATTTTTGATGATACCTCCGTATATAGTTCTTGCTCCGTTCCCCACGGCTGAAGATTAAGTCTAAAAGCTTATGGCTGGAACACACGTTTTTCTCCGATTCACTGTCTGGAGCAGTTGATGCTAATTGCCAAAAGTCAGAACCAGTTCAGCAGATTTGAGTTGACAGTTGATGTACTGTAGTTTAATATTTTTGAGAATATGAGACTTTATCCATGAGCCATTATTCAGCGAATCAAGTTAAAGAAAATGTTTCTTTTTGCATTTATCCACCAATTTAATATACAAATAGTGAACTGTGATTGGTTCTTTTAGATTTTCTATACAGAAAACAATTAAAATCAATAATTAAAAACTTTACGTTCAGTGTAAACATGTAACTGAGTCATTTTTTTCTAAAAAGTTGCACAATTTGTAAGAATTTGTACAAATGACCTACACCTAACTCCGCCCCTAAACCTAGCTGTCACTGGGGTCAAATCGAACAAAATCGTACTAGTGAGTAAATGATACGATTAGTTGCATCCAAAATAAATATATTTATTTACATAATATATGTACGTGTACTGTGTATTTAAAGTATGTATAAAAAGACACATGCATGTATATATTTAAGAAAAAAATTATGTTTATATATTAAGTATGCTTACATAGTAATGAAATTATATTAATATAAATATATACATGTAAATATTTTCTAAACACATACTGTATATATAAAAATGAATGCGGTCAAACAATTAATTGCATCGAAAATAAAAGTTTTTCTTTACACAATATGTGTTTGTACTGTGTATTTTTATTATATATTTATTAAAACGTACACATGCGGTATATTTTTTGAAAGTATTAACATGGAAATGCATGTATAGGTTTATTTTCTTCTATTTGATATATATATATATATATATATAAACAACAAATGTATATACATGCATGTGTTTGTGTTTATATACATAAGTAATATACACAGTATATACAAATATATTATGTAAAGAAATACTGCTTCTATTTACACAAAACAACAACA
Source organism: Enteromius radiatus (assembly GCA_032357445.1). Classification (NCBI taxonomy): domain Eukaryota; kingdom Metazoa; phylum Chordata; class Actinopteri; order Cypriniformes; family Cyprinidae; genus Enteromius; species Enteromius radiatus. The sequence goes on along the minus strand of JAUCMS010000055.1, from coordinate 6,574,758 downwards.
ACAACAACACAAATGTGTACCTTTGTTTTCATTTGCGATAATAACCCTAGTCAACTCTCAATCAAAGTATTGATCTGTGTCTCTTCACAGGGCGGCTTGAAAGGATCAGTGTTTCCTAAACAGTATTCAAACAAAGCGGTTGATTACAACGAGACCATTTACAGACACCAGCGATGCTTAATCAATCAGCGTCAGCGTGAGTCTGTAAAGGACTCGATGATTACATCACAGAGCTGCATCAGGAAAAACCCAAAGCACGTCTGACACGTCTTAATAAATCCAACAAGTATAGATAGCTTATCAGAACACACTGATATAAAGCAGATAGGAATATATCATGACCTTTCAAAACAAAAGCTACGAAGCATAAAGACAAACAGGCAGGAAACAGTGCATGACTCAGCAGAAAACCGCATACAAAAACAGGTCAAACCATTCAAAGGTGTTAAGCGTCTAAGGACTGACTAGAAACCGCAACTGGCCAGACGACGATGACTTCCTGTGACCATTCATTTGTCATAACACACTACAGCTCAGCGCGGTACACACATCCATCACTGCACACCGAACCATAAAGCCCGGTTTCAGTCGCCAGCCTCTTTCATTATAAAATATTGATCTTTAAAATATAGAACTACTCTGGGGACGTAGTGAAACATCTCTGAAGTCAGAGAGCTTGGTGTTTAATGTCTCACTGCCATTAAAATTCCCTCCTTTTAGTTAATGCTTGACAAGCAGTGCTGATTTCTCCCAACATGACCTTCATTCGAATTTAGAAAAGGACGAACACAGCTGACGCACATCTGCACCGATACAATGGCAGTACTTCATTATCTGCTCTTCTTAGGTGGTTTCTGCACATTGTCTCTCATACAATCGCTCTGACTGCAAACAGAAAGAAGAGAGGCCAATTAAACAGGTAGAGGTCTGTGCCGGGGAACATCCAGCAACAATATATGTTTTTTCCAAGCAATGAATGTATACTCATCTATTCAAACAGTGTTCGGTAAGCAATAGATGCTATTATAACAGCTGCAAGCATTGTGCAAACGGCAGAGCAAACAATAGAATTTATATTCAGACAAGTGCTTTTATGATGCAATGTTTAAAGTGGGATTTACAAGCTTAAGACGTCACCATAATTCATATTTTAGAGATTCATTGTACATTGTATGTTTATCATACATTATATGTATGATATAAAATATGTGTAAATATACATAGCTATATATATATATATATATATATATATGTGTATATATATACACACACATAATAAATCCACACAGTACACATATAAACTTTTATTTTGGATAAGATTAATGGCGATTAACCATTTGACCGCACTAATTATATTGTAAATTAGTAAACGTAAACATTTGGGTTTGTGTATTTTGGTGTTTGGTTTATATAGCACTTTCGTCGATGGAATAATAGTATTATTAGTCTAAGAACACTCAGTTGGGAAAAAGCAGAGGGAAAATGGGAGGAGTGCTGGAGAGGAGTGAGACAAGGACGTAAACATGGTGACACAGCACTGCTGAAGGAGGGAAGACAGTGAGCGAGCGCGCAAGAAGACAGCTTGACAGCTTCTTTTAGAGCAGTGCCCATCAGGACAGTATTCCTGCATCTGCATGCCGCCTCACAACAAGCAGCTTTGCCGTCTGAAGCCTCGGATACGAGAGCTGACAAGTCAAGGGCATTCCCTGTCACTAGTTGCGAGGGTGTTGTGTATTAGCTTATTCAGCGCAAGTGTGTTTGTGTGTATGCAAGTGCCTCCATATCCCTTTGTAGGTTAGAGCCTAAACAAACATATTAGTTTTAAATGTTTATGCTCTCCAATCCCAGAGGAAATTTCAAATTCTCATCGGCTGCTATTTCACAGCTCAGGAGCCGTTTCATTTAAGTCACCTCCACCTTAGATGTTTCTCATTAAAATATTTGACAGAAATGAATTGCAATTAGTTATATAAGAAGACAGAGCTGTAAAATGATTTACCACAGATCTGATCATTTGGTTCTGGATGAATGTGATCAGAAATATTTGAAATCTTATTGATTGCAGACTGATTTTATGATGGGTATGAGATATTGTTGAAATCTTTTTTGAAGCTATTTTTATTAAAAAGCTACCATTAAATATTAAAATTATGGCTGCTACCAGTAAGCCAATAATGAAAAATAAACATCTGATACTGTTTATTTTCTAAATAATTAACTATATTACCAGTAAGATAAAAAAATAAATAAATGCCACTTTTATTCAGAAAGGATACATTAAATTGTATACAATAAATATTTATATTTCAAAAGAAATGCTTTACTGTACATAAATGAATACTGAAAACAATGTTTTTCCCCAAAATATTAAGCAGCACATCTGTTAATATTGATAATAAAAATTGTTTCTTGAGGAGCCAATCAGCATATTAGAATGATTTCTGAAGATCATGTGACACTGAAGACTGGAGTACTGATGCTGAATATACAGTTTTAACACCACAGAAAAAAAATTATACTTTTAAGTATATTTAAATTGAATATATATATATATAATTGCAATAATATTTCAAATTTCTTACTGTATCTTTGATCGAACTAATGTAGCCTTGGAGAGCAAAAAAACCCCAAAAACATTAAAAAAACAACTTCCTGACTTTTAAATGGTAGTTGCTAAAGGTTACATTTAATATTATTGTTAAAATATTCATGTTTTAAAGATGAACTTTGAGTGAGCATTATATGAGCAATCGAAATGTTTAAAATATTATCTATGCAATTTCAATAATTTCTTAGAGTGCACATGAACATGTTCCAGAAATCTGAAGCCATTGTGTTTACCACAATAAATGTTGCTGATGACTAAATAAATGTTGCTAGTTAAGCCAGATAAGAAACTGGGTCAGGAATGCCAGCTCACCAACATCCAAACTGTAAAATGTGGATGACAATCCAGGATTTACAAAAAGAAGAAACTAACACTTCTGTCAGTACATCAGACACTTGTTATCCATCACTGACAATAATATACTGTCTTATCACTGCATAATATACTGTATGAAGGTTACAAGACAGTGCATTTAAATGCGAAGCGCAGAGAGATATAACGCATAAAAAAGAGAAAGCAGCAACATAAACAAATCAATATTGCATGTTGTTTTCACCGCTTATCAGCTCTCAAAGAACGCTGTCTTCAAGGAGGCTTATTGTGTCTCGACATCAGCGACGGCCATCGGTGGGCCATCTGAATCACAGCCTCCGAAGCTCCTGAATGGAACGGCCAGGATGCCCATACATGGGCGTAACGTGTTTACATGACATCAGAACGAACTCTCCTCAACTAGTTTCAACTTATTACCTTCAGTGGGAAAAGAACAGCTGTTTCCATGGCAACAGCAGAACGAGAGAGAGGTAATGACATGGAGAGTGTGTGTGTGGTTATAGATGCAGACATACTGTTTTCCTCTGTAAACTTCCTGATTACAGGATGTCGTTTTGGCCCTTGAGAGAAAAGACGGGGGTATATTTTTCTCGTCGATAGCGTGCGAATGATCACGTAACAATGTGTAAGGTCTCAAAAGACAAGGAAGTGAGCACACAATGGCGAAAACCTACATCGCAAAAGTCCCTGGGGCGACATGAGCCGCCCTTGTGCTTGTCACAGGTTTATCTTTAGCTGGTCTCCACTGTATAATGGCAAGGTTTGGTCGGCGCTCCATGGAAACTGTTGTCACGGCCTTCTAATTGGCCGGTTGTTTGCACTAGTGTCTCCTCCTTCATTGAAGGAGCCCTGGCAGCTGTCATTCATGCAGGATGTGTGAGTGACGGGGAGGGGGGAAATGTCTCTCTGTTTCTTGCGCTCGCTCTCCCTCCCTCTGGGTCTCGGTGAAATGAGTGTGCGAGTGTTGTGGGGGTGGCAGGCTTGTTGAGGCCGCATGTAAGACTGCAGCCTGAAAACAGCGGTGGCAAGCAACAGGGTTGTCACAGCAACAGCCGACCTCCTTCAACTCAGCGGTGCATAGCTGCCTACCGATTCACAGGGGCCCTACACAGTGTACACTGCTCCCTGTGCACTGAGAAGGGGATGTGTGTAGAAGTTCACTGGCAATGACATCAAACTTCAGTACGAATTGTTATGAATTACAAGATGTTACAGTCCATAACAATATAAATTATTTATTTTAAAACTGTCTTAAATAGCTAAACATCATGATTTCTTGTCAGTGTATTTTTTTCAATCATGTATCAATGTGCAATCAAAATATTTTAGTACTTTTCTTTTGGCAACAGTTTATTAATTTTATTTATAAAAGTCTTAAATAGTTACTTAATTAATTCTACACCATTAAACTATTTAAAATATATTTTATTCTTAGAAAAATGTGTGTCCCCAAAGCTCACGTCAACTCTGTTACCAAAGCATATTTTGCCTTTAAATTGGTGGAATTATCTCTCGGAATTGTGTATGTTACAGGAAATGATGTCACTTTCACACTGATAAGATCTGAAGCACTGAAAAGTATACGTGCTCGCTCTGAGAAGATATTTGAATCTAAAAACGTCTTTCACCAAGAGTTATTCTGTAGAACGTCAGCTCTGTTACCACAATATCAGAAGGAAAACTGCATTCATTACTGATCTCACATTGGGGTTATTTAAAAGTCTTTAATCCTGTTTTCATTAGTGTCATGTGTTCTTAGCATTTATGCCAGCTAGTGGAGTTTTTGGAAAAAATAAAATAAAAATGTCAATTCTGTTACACTATAGTCAGCACTGTTACTCTACCTAGGTAACAGAGTTGACGTTGACAGACAGGGACACCAAACGTACCCACATTTATAAAAAGAGTCATAAAACACATAAAATAAAAACTATTAAATTCTACATAAAAAGTATTCCTTAGCATTAGCATATGCAATAATCTTTCACATTATTTATACTATATATCAACATACGCAATACATACAATTATTCGGCAAGCACTAAACCCATACATTTAAACCCCTTAAATTGTATCTCATCAAACTTTAACAGATAAATAGACAGTTAACTTTCATTAACATTTTCAGTATATTTCTCTATGTAAACATTTACAGAAAAATTGTCAATTTGAGATTGATATCTCATTTTTGCTGTACCATCACATTTTTTTACTCAACATGGCCAAATATCCCGTGACGTGAACTTCAAAAACACTACCAGACAATCTGTGCATACGTGCATGTCTGATTTAGTTTTTGGGACTCTAAGTCTTCCTTTTGTGTCAGTAAGATGCTGCGCATGTGTATGTGCATCTGTGTCTTTGCATAAATGTATTAAACCCTGAGCTAAGAGAGAGAGAGAGAGAGACCAGTGAGGCAAAGAAAAGCAGAAATAATTTGAGAGAGTGACCTATATTTCTTGAATCCTGCTGCCAGACAGATCAGCACAGATGTTCCACAATCCCAACATTCCTAAAAGACTTGCCACTAAAACCAGCACCGTAACACTCTGTTTCAGTTGACAATGTTGCAGTGTTGACACTGACTTAAAATGTCATCTTAAAGACTTCCACTGCGAAATGAGGGCTGCTTTAAAAGCAGCAAACATACAGCAGCGAAGGCCGGTAAATGATTACTCGGTTTTCTAATGGATGAACAATAATGATTACACAGAGCACTTTTAGCAGAGCGATTACTGTTGCTTTTAATCTGTTTGTGTGCAGGAAACAGGTGAGTTGACCAGCCTTCAACACAAATGCTTCAGATTTAACATGAATGGAGCAGAAACTAGCTCCAGTATGTGAAGACTGCCATGAACGCACAGAATGGAATTCATAATTTCGACAAAAAGATCAGCAAGAAATACCACTTTCTAATTGGAAATTAAACACTGCTACTAATACAATGAGCCTACAATTATTCTGAACAACTTCCTCTAAATAAACCTCTATCAGTGACTCAACATTATATCACCAGTGCTTACTCTTTAAATAAAGGCAATTATTGATGATTAGTAGGGGTGCACCGATCCGATATTAGGATCGGATATCGGCCCCGATATTGAAAAAATAGCTGGATCGGGAATCGGAGAAATGAACCGATCCACGGGCCGATCCAGTTTTTTTTTTTTTACCGACGAAAACGAGACGATAACGAACGA
>JAUCMS010000055.1:6533451-6550580 GCA_032357445.1 Enteromius radiatus | reverse complement strand
AAGATAATATAAAGCCAAGACCTCTGCTTCTTCTCCCAAGTTGCATCGACACATTACTGCCGCCAATTGTTTGGGGGGTGGAATTGCATCTGTAATCGGTGTGAAGAATTCTTCTCGTCGACGATTGATGGAAGGGGGGCCGAGCAGGGGCCAATCAGATTTCAGAAGGGGCCAGGGCCCCTATGGCCCCGCCTCTAGAACCGCCCCTGCCTAGAACTATCGGAAGTTCCTGCTTTTTTGTGAAAGAGGAACTTTGAATGTGTTTAGTTCCAGAAATTCCTTTTGGAGGAACTAATTTAGCTCCTAGATCAGAGTAGTGTCTAAAAAAGTCCTATAGGAACTATCAGTAGGTGCGTTTACATGGAGCATTGTAATCGGTTTAAAAGTCCAAGCTGAATGAAAATGCTCCATATAAACACCTCAATCGGAATTAAAATGCTCAAACTGAATGAAATTGTAATCGGTTTGAGAGGGGTGGGATAAACCAAACTAAATTAAAATTCTGCCATGTAAACTCGTTACAACAATTACTTTGCGTCTACGTCGTCACGTCAAGAGGTCGGGTCGTCAGAACGTGAACGTGCATGTCGGAAATGCAGTACATTCTGTGATATGGGGACACTGACAGTAGTAGGTATAAAGTTCAAAATTTCAGTTATACAGTAAAAACACATTGGCATGGAGAACACTTGCTGTGTTCTGTTCTTATGACCGGAGTGAAAAAAATCTGAAATGAAGCATGGTTTTCTTAGAAACAACACTAGAAATAACGATAATGGTTTAACTATCAAATAATGAACTTAATGAAAACAAAATAACTAAATAAAAATTTGCCTTTGTCATATATATTTATGTTTATTATAGATTCATAATTTCTGATCTATTTGAATTTATAAGTGCTCACACCATGAATATTGTAACGTTCCTTTAAATCATTGTTCAACAACTCTTGGTAAGAAATCGTGTAGGTAGCAAAAGCATTTAGGTAGACAAAACCTTTTAGTATCAGAATACAATTAATTTCCAAGCACCATTACAGAGGGACATACTGTTATTTTACCCTTTAATACTTTAATATTAAGAAATTAAGGTATGATGACAAGAGTTGATCAACTGGCTGAGGTCAATCTATATTGGTTCTCCGTGTTACATCACACCAGAAGTGAAAGGACAGGCACATGTAAACACCACATCAGATTAGATTACGTCTCGTATATATATATATGTTTACATTCCATTTCTGTTATCACGAAATCCATGACATACATCAAAAACAGCTTTGAACATGGCATCCTCCATTCACCGTTTGCTGATGTTTGTAGATGCTGCAAATAAAGATGTCACTATTGGCTGCTTTAAAGAAGAACAAGAAGATCATTCATTCTAAGAAAACACAGAGAAAACTAACTCAGCAATGAAGCCAGTTTGTAATAAGCCTAAAAGGAAGATACTGTATTTGTCTTGACGTTTGACTTTTTCCAGGAAGCAACAAGTGCTTTGTAAAAACTACAACAGCTCAGGCCTTCCACTGATTTTTCCCAAATCACATAATTTATTTTTATTTCCTGATATATTTGATTCTGCCAGCATGTGGGTGGTACTTAGCACTCTCTACACCTTGCTTATGCAGCCATGTTCTTTCTATTTACCTCGATTATGTTAGCATCCAAATGGCTAATTAAAACTTCGATCACTTGTATAACCTAATAGTGATGCCAAGGAGATTGTACTGCTCAGTTTCTTGATGTTTTGTGCCAAGATCCTTCGTCTGTTTTGCATTCAGAGAATGATTTTAGGATTCTGTCTGCTATAGATTTAGTTTGCAATAGATACATTGTCCTAACCCAGTTTCCAAGTATTGATTGGGATTCTGTATATTAGGTCAGACCCTTGCCTTTAAGCATACCTATTGATTTGGTGTCTGACAGAATACTCCTCCAATGGTCTTTCCAGTTTCTTATACACACTTTTTGTCACTGAACAGGGTCAAAAAAATCTCTGGCTGATGTCATCTGCTGAATAAATGAACTTTATTTAGGTTTCCACATTATCTTGGCGACTCCAAACTCTGTTTTTGTAGTACTGCAGTTATGACTAGCAGCAATGATGTCGAAAAGGATGAAGAAGGAAAGATAAAGGTTATCCAACTCCCTGACGATTGCAGGGGCGTCTACTGACATTACTAGAGGTTACCATGGCAACACTGACGGGGTACAGAACCCACAAAAATAAATCTCTGCAAACAGGAAGGGTTTCAGGTTTATATTTGACATGAATGCATTTATTTGTTCTTTATGCTGTAATTTTAGTATAGGATCATGAATTAGCTGTTATACATATATAAATAAACCCATAGTCCTCAGTATTATACTTTGGCATGTAACTCCTGTTTTACATTGTGTAGCTTGTTGTTGAGAGGTGTAGTATTACCTTTATAAGCTACTCGTGCTGGCGTATAAACTTTCTAGTGACCAGAACTTCACAGAAACCTACACTGGACTCAGACTAGGGCTAGTCAACAACCACACGCAACAAGCTAGAAAATACCCAGAACACTACATACCAATTATGGCCGTGTGGAAGCACTGGCAAGCACCACTCACGTTCTGATTAGAAAGAGTAAAAATGTTACTCTGTTATGGTGTAGCAAAACAGAGCACTAACGATTATAATAATGATCTGAGAAAGGTCAGTACATGTGGGGGAGGTGGGAGGGCGAGATACATCAACAGAGAGATCGTGACAGAGAGGAAGGGGAGGGAGAAAGAGAGGCCAATTGAGAGTATTGTGGTCATGTCTAGACCTCGTTATAATCACCTCATGGGAGGTGTTATGCAACCAAAATAATCATTCCCTGCAGGGCTCTGAATCATTCTATCCGTTCACATCTAAGGGTTTGATTTACATTGCCCATGATTCCAGATTCATGCAGCTCTTGGCACTGACAGGAAATAAGAGTGGAATGACTTTTCGGTTGACTTGAAGTGTTCTGAATTAAACCCTGTTACTGTGTGACTCTTCCAAGGGAATGCTATATCAAAGTGTTATGTCGTCTCTTGAGTAAAAGTGGCCCCAATCTGCACTAATATTTGATAAAGCTGTTTTTTTATATCTCATTCATGTCCTTGTTTACTCATTTTCACAGCACTTGGATGGCAGGAATGTTAGATGTTGCACAGCCTAAACAATTAAGCTAGCAATATTTCTACTAAAGTTGCAAATAACAGCATGCTTCACAAACTTGATCTGCATACACATATGTTTGCAGAACTATTAGAGTCTAATAAAGTTAGCAGTAGGCCGTGGAGGTGTTTGTTAGCTTAGCATGGTGTTATCGAAATATCAGTTGACACTGACAGAGTCAACAACGTCAGCTGCACAGCTGGAGTTTTATAAGAACCTAATGGAAAAGTACATTGTCTCATCCATCAACAGATACCTTCAGACAGCCTGAGAGCTAATGTCACAATTGGCCATGTGTTCTTGGAGACTGACAAGTCTGTGCCTTTCTGTGTCATCGTGAACCTAACCACCAAACAACATTCAAGCCATGTTCACAATGCCACCTCATTCTTAAGTCCACGAAACCCCATAACCACATTTAAATTATTTGGAGCCAGATTAGCACACCTGCTGATAAAACCAACTTATGATGGCATCTGGTTTTACATGGGTTGTGTCTCAATCCACTTCCTAGTTCAGTATTTAGTACACTGCTCAAGTAGCCAGCCATTTCTTATGGTGTGTGCACACCAAAAGCAAATGTAATACTTCTTGCGAGTAGATTACATACAAAGTCAGTTCAATTGAGGATGACATGTTTGCTGCAAATGCGGGATATGCACCTGTAACGAAGGCCAGCAAGTAGGTGCTGTACAAGTAAACTTCACACCCCTGATCTCAAAAAAGCTGACTAGTGAATGATGCTAGAGGTCATGGCCTTTAGCCTCCTTGTTAGAGTGCCTGCCTCCCTTGCCAGATACCTGGGTTCGAAACCTGCTCAGAACGAGTTGCGGTGGTGGTTACACACCTCAATCACATCTTTTTGCACAAGTTCTGTGCATAATCTAGTGCGATAACAACACAAATATACGGTTCGCTTTAGGTGTGCACACAACATAAGACATTCCAGTGCACTGAAACATTCACTCATGAAAAAAAGCATAATCTGCTCAGTATATAAAAATGTTGTCTTCTTCAGTCCAAGTCATCAGACCAGTGATGTTGCTGATATGTTAAATGCATGATGTCATAATCATGTTGCATGTAATTGAGTCATTAGTATCCTAATGTTTATTGGATCAAGGTCTTTGCTGGTGCCTGAAATTGTGTTTATGATATACCGATTCTTTCCATACAGAACTAGGGAGTGGAAAGAGATGCAACCATGGTAGCTGGTTTTTACCTAGTTCCCACCAGCTTAGCTACTGTATGTTCCAAAACACAGCTTGACTAGCGTTACCACCTTAAAGACCCCAGTGAAATTGTTTAAAAGCAGAATTGTTACATATTTCCTACTAAAACAAGTTTGGAGAGGGCATATTGAAGAGGTTACGTCTCAGCCATTAGCATCTGCACTTGTTAATTTGTTGCTGGTGGTATAAGGGGGAAGAACTTTTGGATTATATAGAATGTCTGATTTGTAGTGCAAGATGAGTCATCAACATTTGTGATTTCTTTTTGGTTAGAGAAAATCTGCCCAGTTTAAATGCATATATCTGATTAATTCAGTCAAAACATCCAGTAGATGATCTCAAAGTTAACAGACATGGAATGAAAGTGACAACTACAATTTGGATATCTTGAGGAACTACAGTTTTGATATCATTGGGTCTTTAAGCTGGTATGATTTGATTTTTGCCAGCAGGGACTGTATACAAGGTTTGAGTGGTGTAGGTAATATTTCAATATTGGTGCACCAGGCGGATTTGATTAGATTTTGGTTTGCTGTCGGATAGCCTTGTTAATCTCAGGTGTGTGTGTGTTGCCATGGTGATTGCAGGTTGCTCTCCAGGATGGCTGGCATGAAGGATCAGCAGTTCACTGAAGAGAAACCGCTACTGCCAGAATCCAGGGGACAGGAAACAGAGATGGTGAGTGTGTGTGCATGGCTAAATATAGTAGATCAGTTAAAAATGGCCCTGTTTTTAGGCAAGAGAACAAAAAATTGGATGTGTGTGTGTGGGATTTATCTATGCTTACCGAATACCACATTTCATTTTAATCCACACATCTGCGTTAAGCTAATGTGAAATGAAAAGCATGATATGCCTTTAATGTTAGTAAAAACATGTCTTTAAAATATCAGTTAAAATTCAGGACAAATATCAGTTAAAATTCAGGACACTGGACAAAGAGGGGTGAACTACTTTCTTGCTTTTCTTTAAAAGTGCTCTAATATTCATCAGAGCACAATTAATAATAGACATTTGAGTGATGCTAGTACATCTGAAATCCAGTGATTAATGATGCATCCTACGGTAATCCTTGTCTGATTAAATCAATGTAGAAAATCAATAAAATGTGTAAAAAAAAGTGTAAAAATTTTCCAGGCCAATTTGATAAATTCTTCGTAACACGTAACAATAAAGTTATATATGTTCACAATAAATGTCATGAGCTTGAAATTAAAAATATGTTTTTTTGCAGTACAAAATATCTACAGATGTAAAACTGTTAAGTGTAATCTATAATAAGATTATAAATAAAAATCACATTAATTGCAAATGATTGGAAGTCAAGGCAACTCATTCATGGATATTGTGTCTGCTGATTATTTCCCCACATATCACTCATGTACCATTCATGCATATCATCATTTTTTTCTTCAGCTTCTCACCTCCGCCACCAAAGCATTGTCCTCTGGTCCTGTAGAGGGCACTATCTGCTGTAGTTTGCTGTAACTAGTGTTTGTGTCTGTGTGTAACGTGGCAGGCTAAAGGACAGTGTGTGCACGCGCTGCCCTGTGCTACGCCCTCCCCCCCCACGGCTCGCCCCCCAAAACGCTGGCATGCCATCGCCCAACACTGGCTCGGCCTGACGCGCCGTCGGACCAGCGGGTACTTCCCGGTAGGCTGATTACCGCACCGAGCACGTCCATGTTTCCAACTAAAATATACTAATTTTTCTCAAGTCCTTTGTTACTTTAGATGCAGAAAAAAAACTGGTCTGAAATTTTTTCTCTCCACAAGTCTGTACCAAAAAACAAAAAAAAAAACATTCACATTCTCACATGCTGTCTTATGTGGGGAAAATACAGATTTTAAATTGCAATGTGTGCATTCATTGAAATGTTCTTTATGCTATACTGTTTATATTCAAACACTTGCACAATTTTAAACAATGATTGGGGGATTCCCTATGTCAATTATTATTTTTATATTAGTTTTTAGTTATTTTTATTATTATTTTCTTAAGCTAATGGCTTTACTCATGATAATAGTATAACAGTCACAGATTTGTCTTTAACTTTTTTAAAAATATTAAATCAGTGTGATTTGTAATCTGGGATTCATAATTTTTTACAGATTAATTTTACAGATTTTCACAGACTCATTAAAGGGATAGTTCACCCAAAATGTAAAGTTATTTCATCAATTACTTTCCCTCATGTGGTCCCAAAAATCATCTTTGAATGAAATGTTTTTTATGAGAGATTTCTGACCCTGCATAGACAGCAACACAACTGAGAAGTTTAAGTAAGATTTTGTGCACAAAATGTATTCTCACAGCTTCATAAAATTATGGTTGAATCACTGATGTCACATGGACTACTTTAATGATGTCCTTAGTACCTTTCTGGGCCTTGTCTATGTAGAGTCAGAAAGCTCTCAGAATTCATCAAAAATATCTTAATTTGTGTTCTGAAGATGAACAAAAGTCTAATGGCTTTGGAACGACATGAGAGTGAGTAATTAGACAGAAAACTATCCCTCCAAAAAAGGTTTTTGTTGGATATGTATTGCAACATGACTGTAACGCTTAGAAACGTCAACAGCTGTGTGTGAACAATCACTTTTGTTAACATATGGCATTCATAAAGTGAACAAGAGGAAGAGAGTGAATTTGGACCAAACATATGCTTAAATATATACAGTAATGGCTCTGAATATGTTGTCACGATAGCAAGATATAATAATGGACATGAGCAGAGGCAAAATTCAGTTCTCTCCACACAGACTCTTTTCTAGTATTGTGCTAACACCTACAGTATATCATTACCATGGCAACCTATCTAGATATGCTGGATTCTGACTATGGATGCAAAATGGAATTTCTTAAGATCAGATTTGAAACACAAATCAGTTTTATCCACAATATGAACAAAGCTTTATATACTACAATGTCATAAGTTTCAGTTCCTCAAGAAGAAAACAGCACACTGTTATTTACCCATAAGGCTGCCCCCTTTTGCACTCTCGAGGTACTGCATTAGAGTTTGAATCCTGAAAAGGAGTGACACCTGCTGGTCCGACATTAAAACTGCTTTTGCTTCTCTGCTGCCAACTGCTCAAACTGCATGCACTAACCTCTTTCTTTAGGTGTGTGGGTTTCTTCCTGCTTCTGCCAATCTGCACAAGAATCACATTATAAGTGATACTTGCTTTTCCAAAATGGATGCTTTGATTTTATCTTACGTAGAGTGTGCTAACTCATATTTCCTTGCCTTTTCAGAAGAATGAGAAGGATTTTAATGTTATTCCTATGGTGACTGTATTGTGATACAGTTATCTGGCAAGGAGATGTTGTCCTGTTCTCAAGCTGTTCTTTTACAACTGTTTTGTACTCATTTCACCTTTTTTTTCTCCATAGAACATTGTGTCTTTACTCATTAATACTCGTGTTGGACCAGCTCAGGCCATCAAAATGCTAACCATTATACTTAAATGTATAATGGAGTTAAACGGGCCTCATATCAGCACTGAAGCAAGCTCAGCTTGCACATTTTATCTTTCCATAAATAGCTGCTGATCTGAAGCCAGCTAAGCCACCCACATACTAACCAATCATGCCTAGTGAAACAACAACCGGGGTGTAAAGTACTTGAGTAATTCTACTTTATTATTGTATGTGGTATTATTTTAGGCTATGTTTACTCAGAGTAAAATACATAGCTGTAGCTTTTTTTATTCACATAATTTACGAAGAAAAAAAAATACTTTTAATAACTTCTTAAAAGGAGTTATATCACTGGCCATCATGATGTAGATTCCACTCTTGAAAATCCAGTCAATTTCCATTTAAATTTTAAAATTTGCTTCTAAATTGAATTTGAGAAACATTTTGCTTTCACTCTAAATGTTGTTGATATATGTACTTTCATTTAAGTATAATTTCTCAGTACATTTTACACCTTGGACAAAAACTCAAGTCAATGTTTCCATCCCAGAAACTCTTTCTTCGCTGACGGGACCTTGCAGAGTGTTGCTCCAGTTGCTGCTTATTTTATTGTGAATGCTTTGGCTTTGATGAGCCTGACCTTTTGTGTTCCTGCAGGAAAACTGTGAGACCTTTGTGGCAGAAGGAGACTGGAAGGTATTGTGACTCTTCCTTGTGCAATTTTTATATTGACTTAAGATTTACATTTAAGCAGCCAGTCCTTGAAATGATTTTAAGCCAAAGTGGAGTGGCTGACATAGTCTCATTATTCCTTTTTTCCATTTGATGATTAAAACCGTATTGTTTGTCTTGGCTAAAGAGAGGAATGTGCTAACAATTACATTTAATGAGAGAGCTGTAAGAGTTACACTGAGTTAAAGAGATCGAATTGTAATTGAAGTCAAACTACTTGGATAAAACTTGAGGTATAAGAACTTTATCACCTCACGGTTTGCATCATCTCTTCACAGCTCTGACAGAAATAGCACTAGTAAATCACAGAAAGATGTTTTTGCATAAAACAGTGAGAAATCCAAACAGCGGAGGGGCTGGAGATGATTGGATTTGTAAGCCTCTCATCAAGTGAGAGGTTTTAATTGTGATGGAGAACAGATAATTAAATAGGTGTTTGCTAGCGCAATACAGTTACCTAACACCAAGAAAAATGCAACAGTATAAATCAGATTTGGAAATACAGTCTGCTTGTTCAATATAATGTTCTATACTAAAAAATAACATATTTGAGCAAAACCCAAATACAGGTATAAATGTATAATTTGTGGTAATATCAATATTTAAAAAACTTTCAGCATGTTAAAAAGCTATTTATTTAGACTATTAATAAAACTTAATAAGCCAATATCCTTTTTTTTTTTTTTAAAGTCCCCTATTATGGATATGTTAAAAATTACCTTTCAAGCTGTTTTTAAAACAACTTTATGAAACCCTGAATGAAAGCATCCTACAAAGTCTGAAAGTGCACTGTGTATAAAGTTATTATCTTTTAAAAGATACAGTAGAGTCGACTCCGAATCCCAAGCCGTTTCATGATGACGTCAATGTGAAACATCAGCATCTTGCTCACCCACTTGTTGTACATGAAAACCCCGGTAATTTTCATGTTGGTATGAATGAAAATGCTAATTCATTCTTTGCCACTACATGCCGCTCTTGGAGCATTCAAATTTACTGCTTCAAACACTGCTTTAAACAAAATCACTGCAGAATTATTGTCACACAAAGGAAGGGTTTGGAGAAATGAATAGTTAAATAATAAATAAATAATAAGACAATAAAAGTGTTTTTTGACCTCACATGCATGTCAACTGGTTGTTGGGGACCCACAAAACCAAAAGAAAAATAAACCTTTCCTTATCCTTAATAGGGGCACTTAAACTTTTGGTTATAAAATACTTATATAAAATAATTGTTTTTACATTTTAAATACAATAACAATTCAACCTTAAGATTGCATTTACTAACTAAAAATGCCTATTATATTAGATTAAACATTAAACCTGTTCAAATCTGTGTGCAAATGTGTATGGTGTGATGTGCTGGGTGGAGTTCATCCTTTCATGACAATGACAACGCAACTGTATTTACACCCGTGCATGAAATCTGCAATTGAGAAGAGCTAGAGAAAGAGCTTGCGCATTTAAGCGACACAACAAAAGTCAAGTCAGCCATAAAAGAGATTAATCTTCCCCAGCCAAAGAGAAAGCTGAAAAGATGCATTTGAGTCAGCACAGTCCTCTTAGACAGAAAATGCAGAAAATGAGGTTGTTTACTGCAGAATATAGCACACATAAATACATCCTTGTCTCAGAAGTGGGCCATATACCTCTTGTGTTCATGTCGGAGCGCACGTACACAGACACTTTCACATACACAACTCATGCAAGAGCCTTGTCATGAAGTCTTCACTGACCTTTGACCTGGCCCATTTTGGTGTGCGTGTTACATTTTAGTCTAATAATAATATTCGACTGACAAATAAGCCTATGCAGGAGCATTTAA
Source organism: Enteromius radiatus (assembly GCA_032357445.1). Taxonomy (NCBI): domain Eukaryota; kingdom Metazoa; phylum Chordata; class Actinopteri; order Cypriniformes; family Cyprinidae; genus Enteromius; species Enteromius radiatus. Next base: position 6,540,182 of record JAUCMS010000055.1, on the reverse strand, counting down.
ACATGCAGTAAATCATAAACAATGACTCAAACCCTAGAAAGCCAAGCAAACCATGCTGCTAAATTGTGATAAAATTATAGAATATCTATATTACAGGCCATTATAAGCATGCAGAAGATAAGGATTGCAAATATGCAGACAGAACACAACAGATTTAGAGTGACACAAAGCTCAACCAATAACAGGCAGCCATTTCCACAGGAAGCCAATGAGAGGATAGGGGCGGGGTATAAAATTGTGTCGGGGGAGGGGCAGCAGCACCGCAAAGCTCCCCTGACCAGAACGAGGAGAGACAAAGAGACGCCGTAGCAACCGCAGCATCTCTCAGGTTGCCTGAATCCGAGTCCGATTTCCCGGAGAGGACCTTGTCTTCTTCCTGCTCAAATATACACCTTTAAGCAAGCGTACAAAATCTGTGAAGCAGCCATGCCGGAGTGCTGGGACGGGGTGAGTGGGATATTTGTGATTACAGGAATGTAAATATAGAGTGTGAGACACGATGCTTTTGGAATAATAATTTGTGCACTATATATTAATTTTTGCTTGTTTGGCTGGTTAAATAAATTGCTATTGATATGCATTGTAGTCATAAACAATAACTGAACTGGTAATTGTGAAACAATTCCTTTGCATATTTACAGTATATGTTCCTGATGTCTAATTATGGTTATCGTTCTATGATAATATCAAAGTATTTTATTTATAACAGCTAATTATTATACAAAACATCAAAAATAAATCAGAATCCTCTGTAAATGTAAAAAACTAAATTTGAATATTTAATAAAAAAAAATCAATTATATTATTAATAAAATTAATAAATAATAATAGAACAATAAATAATAAATTATTAAAAATGGTAATATTTTTCAACAGAATTAACTAGCTTGACCTACTGATCTCATAATTGTGGAAGAATTACAATGCACATTTTCTTAATGGGTAATTAATGTTATCATTCGATGATGACCTATGATTATTAATTTATGACTATTTTAATGTACAGTGGCTAATTGTTGTACTAAAACATCATAAACAAAGCATCTTCTTAAACAAACAAAAAAAAAACTACTTAATAACATTTAGTAAAATTAATTATTTAAAAAATGTGTTATAATAAAATATTAAGTAAAAAAAATAAATATATATTTCTCGATTTAGAGCAATAAATGTTCCATCTTTATTAAAAAGTGTGTTTAGAATTGTGTGTTGTGCAGAAATGTCCAGTCATGTGTGAGGTGGCCATTTGCACTGACACACTAACACACTGACACGTGTGCTACGTGTACTCTGATGTACCTCTGCAGTAACCTGGAGTGTGTTCAGAAATGTGTGTTTGCGCATGAGATGCTGATGAAAAATCTTATGTCTGCAATTTAATCATAAAAATCCTCATACAATGTCAGTTGTGTGACCTTGAGAATGAAAAATGAGCAGTGACAAGAGATTTTCTATAGAAATGATGAACAGCTTTACTATTTTCTGACTTATATTTGCATAATATTTCTAAATCTAGGTCAAATTTCCTGTTTACCCTGCCAGTGTTTGTTGCATATTATCTCCCTAGAAAACATGCTCAACATTTTGCGGCACAGTGACAGCTGTCACAAGATTTTATCTCGATCTAAACACAGAGGGACACAAACAGCTGTCCTAAACTCGCACACAAACACGCAAATACCGTTGCATCCGCTTTGACCTTCCACGATTTTTCCAGCATCAAAACCACCAAGTGACAGGGGCTTAAACCCCACGGGACATTTATTTCCTGTCTCTCTGTGGCTCTGCGTTAAACTCAGAGGTGGGCTGCCTGCGAGGTGTCTGCTAGGATTTGTGCATAACACTGGAAAGCTAGAGATGCTGAAATAATCCTCGGGACAAGAAAAACAACATGCGCACATACATCCCATCGCTCCTCTGCTCCGAATAAAGTCTCAGACTAAATGTGGGTCAGTTCAGATTGAAATGCCTTTGGAACTGGCAATTAAAAGTGTTGTTACATGACCGTGCGCAGTGAATCTGGGATCAGAAAAGCTTAATGAGATATTAATTAGTCTTGTATTTAGCTCTTTCCACTTTAGAGTAAATTGTTTTTTTTTCTTTACTCATCAAAAATAGTTCTGCTAAGGTAAGAAATGAAATGTAACAAATAATATAAAAATTTAAAATTTTCATCAATCATTAATGTTTGCTAAAGGGATAGTTCACCCATAAATATAAATTACCCCATGATTTACTCACACTGAAGCCATCCTACATTCCAGAAATAAAGGTATAAAAGCTTGGACAGTACCTTTTCAAATATATACACTTTAAGCACTAATACGTAACTTCAAGGTAGCAAAGTACCGCTCCAGTGACAGCTTTTATACCTTTATTTCTGAGAGTTTAGGTGTATATGACTTTCTTCTTGCATCCATCCATCATAAAAGTACTCCACAATGTTAATAAAGGCCTTCTGAAGAAGCCCTTTAATCTCTTAAACAACTGAGAAGTTTACATCTAAATTAAGTTTACATCTAATTTTAAATTTACATCCATTTCACGAGTTCGGACTTGTCGGCTTGAATTTAAGCGAAGCTGGTTTGGCGTGCTGCTAAAGGAGGAAAAAACTCAGGGTTAGAAAGGCTACCGAGCCCTAGGGTAAATAGCCCTAAGGGCTCGAGAGAGAGAGGAGAGGCGAACAGTCGATTCCTAACCCTGAGGAGATGAAAGGAGGAGAAGGGGATACTAAGATCGAGATGAGGACGGGAAGCGGATCAGGTCATTTTATAGGGCGACTTAGAAATCTGATAGGATGATAGGATAATTGGAAAATAAGTAGGAGGAGATCATAAATAGGAGGGAAGCCTTCGCGCCCTTCTCCCGAAACGAGTTTTAGAAAACTATGTTTAAATTTACATTGCTGTCACGAATTCATTTTTTGAGTGTTTTTATTGTCTCTCAGAAACCAAAATGGTCTATCTAAAACCCATTTAAACATTAAATGCAGATCCTGTTAAAACAACACTTTTCAAACTGTTGTTACCTCTTAGCAGATTTTGACTCAACTACTGTTTAGATACAATCCAGGCCTCTCAAGAGATCCATTTCAGGTCATTGGTTATTAGGACAAGACCGGCTTGGACCTTCTGAGACTGTTTGCTGAAACTGTTGTTTTTTTGTTGTTGTAGGAACATGACATTGAAACCCCTTATGGGATGTTGCACGTGGTGATCCGCGGGGCTCCCAAGGGCAACAAACCAGCTATCCTGACCTACCATGATGTTGGGCTCAACCGTAAGTAAACAGAGTTTTTTTGTGTGTGAGTGTGTTTATTTGTGTGTCTGTGTACTAAGGTAAACTACACCCACATTGCTCTCCAATACCCCAAGCAACACGCACTGCACGATTTCCACCTTGGTAGACCATCTGTCTCCAAGCATTGACCTGGAGTTAATTTCCCCATCTTCACAACCTACTAGAGATAGTTGTGCGCTAGTGTGTGTACTTCTGCACATGTGCGTGTTCAAAGTGCAGCACTCTGGAAGTGATGTGTGTGGGCTGTGATCAGAGCTGTAATTTGGATGCCAGCTGACTGCAGTTTATCAGTTCTGTTAACAGACTGCATGCAGTGTGAGACGAAGCTAATCTCAGGTGGCAGGTGATCTCATCACCACATATGTGATGGTGCTAAAACTGAAGCACAAAGTTTTTTCTTTTTCTTTTTGCAAAAGTACACCAAAAAACTTGGAATTATGGCTTGGAGATTAGTAGTGCAAGCTAATTGTATCTCATTTATTTATTTTTTATTTATATTATATGCATTTGTGTTCATGTTCACACATTATATTGACTTATAAAAACCTGTAATATTTACAAAACCTATTTAATATTTATGTATAATATTGTTTAATATTTACAGACATGGGTGTCTAGGGGATATATAAGTACTTCATATGAATATAGGTATTACAAATAATATATATATTATTAATCATACAAAATATGAAATATAATAAATTAGGTAAATATATTAGGGCTGTCAGTTTTAATCTAATTAATTATATGATGTTTCAATTAATATATCACAAATTACAGTTGCTGTGAAAATACCCACAAGAGATTATTTAAAGCTATTTTTTTTATACATTACAGCTTCAGAAAGAAATGTAATTAGATTTAACATACAATTTATTACACATAAACATTTAGGCTACAATGGCCTAAAATAAACTGAAACATAAAAGAAGATAATTTGAGAAACATCTCAGTTTTTTTTTTTTTTATATTATGTTTCACAAAAGAAACCAAATCATTCAGATTTGAGTAAATTATGACATCATTTTTTGGGGGGGAACTATAAATTTTGTTTTCCCTTTCCTTTTTTCAACCTTTTATATGTGATAAAAATATGTTAAAAGGGAGCATTTTTGCCCCAATATCTTGAATTTTAGGGCATAACTGCATTTGTAGAGGTATGGGATCTGTGTTAACTGTATTAAAACATTTTAATGCCTTATTTTTTCATAACAAATTATTTAAGTTACTGTGCTAAATGACAGCCCTTATATATATATATATATATATATATATATATATATATATATATACACTGTTAATAAATATTATTACACAGATAGTATGTATAATTTTTATAATTGTTTCTTGTAGCTACTTTTCACTTGTAGTTATATTAAAGAGGAATTAATGTCTAATCAAGAATAACTCAATATGCTCAATGAGAATTATGTGAATTTAATCTATGGCTTGATAAGGAGCATTAGATCCATTTATGGTTCTGCAGAACAAAGACGGCAGACTTGCTATTGACCTTGATATTAAATTCCACATTCAGTCAATGTGACGGGATTAAATGACTCGTAACCTTGAACAGAACGCAGCACGTCTTTCCTGTCCTCTACTGCTCCCTTCCTCTATCCTCCTAATCTCCTCTTTTCTTCCTCCCTATATCTATCCATTACACTGAAGTGTGTTATTGTCTGCTGGTTCTTATTCCTATGCAGTGCGTGCACACGAGAGAGAAATATGTAGGTCACAAAAACATACCCATCATGCAGTGATGGGGAGGGGAGCAGGGAAGGTCAGCACTGCGGCATAGAGTAGCTCCGACTCCGCTGCGGATACATGTATTAGTATGCATGGCCATCCTCCATCACAAAACATGACTCAGTGAGTGAGTGAGAGAGAGCAAGTGAGTGACACAGACCACCGAAAGGAGACACTGGCCTATATAAAAAAAAATGCAAAGTGAGCAATACAACTGGGAGGCAATGGGAAAAAATTGGGTCACTTACTACAGGGTAGAGAAGCTTGGATATGATTCACAGTGCAACACCTTTAAACCAGCAAGTCTTTTTGTTTGAAGACCATGAGATAGGTCATTGTCTTATCCTATTTTTATTAATTAATTATTTTTATTTTATTTTATGCAGAACACAAGTTATATGGGCGACTTCCAAAATTTCTACTTTTGTACTTTAGCATATGGGGTTTGGAACGATATAAGGATGAGTCAGTGTCTGGGGTGATGTTTTTTCCTTTAAACAGTTTGAAGACCTGCCAAAACACCATTTGATGAAGATCAGGGAGATGGCATGAATTAAAATGAGTTGTTAGCGCCGCTTGAGCAGTTAGCTAGAACACTGAAGTTGTTTTGTTTCTTTAATTCATGATGTAAGTAGGCCAATGATTCTGGCATGAGAGATGAGCGGACAGAGAACGCAATTTCCAGAACTTCTTTTATAATCAGTAATGTTATATAATGTATGATGTTACGAAAGGAGATCTGGAATCTGGGATAACAATGTATTATATATGATTTTAGGAGAAACTCTTCGTAAATACCTCAGACACTGTATAAAACATTCTGTACCATCTGATACCAAGGTAACGATGCAGTAGCCTACATTTTTGTTTCTACAATGTCTCGCTCTCTTTCTCTGAGCAGATAAGCTGTGCTTCAACACCTTCTTCCACAATGAAGACATGCAAGAGATCACTAAGCATTTTGTGGTGTGCCACGTAGATGCCCCAGGCCAGCACATTGGTGCCCCCCAGATGCCACAAGGGTATGATGAACACACGAAGATATATAGCCTACCAGTATTTGCCATTTTACAGGATATGTATGGAATAGGCTATACCCTGCTGAAAAAAAGGTTAATGGCTTGTATTTTATTGTCTCTGGTAATTTGTTACTTTCTATTGGTGGCACGTTAAAACCACTAACGTTAATGTAATATGGCCTCAAAAAAATTTTTTGCGAACATTACAAACCATCAACTATTTACAAATTTCTAATGGTTTTTAATATTTACACCATTACGATGTAGCTCCTTTTTTCAGCAGGGTATGTAAACCAGGCGTAAAAACTCAGTCAAAAAACAACTGTAAACATTACTGCACTTATAGCAAAACCATTTTCTGAATAAATTATTATATGCACATGAAATATTAATTTGCGTAGAAATTATGTTAAATCTTACCTTAAAATCTTTTAAAATTGTCGACATAGAAATCAGACGAGCACCGCTTCAGCACAGTAAAATTACTATTCCTGAATCCTCTGAGGTGATTTTCATTACAGTCGATAACTGAAACACAAGATGGCGCCAGTTGCGTGTGGAAACAAAAGAGCGCGAATCTGATGAAAGTGATGGGAAGTTCGGATCATTTTACCGACTCGGACCTTTGAGTCTCGTTCAGCAAAATGAACGAATCTTTTTTCG
>JAUCMS010000055.1:6520246-6533351 GCA_032357445.1 Enteromius radiatus | reverse complement strand
TACTGCTTACACAAACGTTGATCACACTACAAACAAGACAAAACTATAATGCTATAAGAAACAGAAAAGATTAATTCTTTAATCTATGATTCGCTCACCTCGCCTCTTATTTGAAAAGTTTTCGGGTTCGAGTCGTTCATTGACAGCCCCATAAGCTTAACCTATGCAGCCTGAGCCTGAGTCTTTCGATTCGTTCGTGTGACGTGACAGCACTGGCTATAGAAACTAGTTACTAATTTACATCCTTCCTTACAAACTTGGATTATTGTATTATATAGCCTAGTGTTTATTTACTGATAGACAAAGGCAATGAAAGGACAAATTAATCAATAATTTATTTGTAATTATTATTTATTTATAAAATAACAATCGAGAAACAGTAACAAAATCATAGTGACACAAATTGACAGACCCTTTTTATTCATAAGAAAATGCGTTTTAGATATTTTTGATAATTTTATGATAATTTCTAAATATGATCCAACATACAACAAATGGAATTTTACATTAGTATTTCACTGAGGTACTGAGCCGGTAAGTGGTCACGTGACAAACGAACGAACAACTCGAACCTGAAGACTCGAGAGATGAACTAATCAATTACTTTTCCGGCTCAGACTGCGTTGGTTAAGCTTATGGGGCTGTGGCGTGATGAACGAACGACTCGAAAAACCCGGAGACTCGAAAAAGGTGAATCAATTCCAATACAGAAACTATAGGATGTTTCGCAAATTCGCATGCTTGACTGAACTAATCACTCCCACAAGACTGTTACTGTAACACCGGTTTTGGTTACGGATGAGAGGACTGATGTAAACATTTCTGTGCACTACAAGACGGCGAATATCTAAGCATTGAGAATGCTCTGATTGACCAATCAGAATCAAGTATTCCAGAGAGCCATAAGAACTCGATATATAATTTCTTTCTAATACTTCTTTATCATGTCTTTCCAAGGTATCAGTATCCGACCATGGATCAGCTAGCTGGTATGCTTCCTAGTGTGGTGCAACACTTCGGGTGAGTGTGTTTGGATTATACCCTAAAATAATGGGCTGTGATGATAATGCAATCTAATGATAATAATAATCCATTCCTTTAAATCCATAGCTTCAAGAGCATTGTTGGAATTGGAGTTGGGGCTGGTGCCTACATCCTCGCCAAATTCGCGGTTAGTAAATTTCATCCTTTTACTGTATGCTAGTTAAGATTTTTTTTTTTTTGTTTACCTTCAGTGCAATTCAGTTATGCTCTCTATTTGTAGCTGATATTCCCTGATCTTGTGGAGGGTCTGGTTCTACTCAACATTGACCCTAATGGGAAGGGATGGATTGACTGGGCCGCCACAAAATTGTCAGGACTCACCAGCACTTTACCAGACACTGTCCTGGCCCACCTCTTTAGCCAGGTACAATATTTATCCACATTCATTATGTTTCACTGTAGATGCAATATACAGTACAGTCACTTAAAATTGATTCAAATTTCTGCATTAAATTCAAAGGCATTTAATGTAAGAAAAATTATTTAGCTAGTTTTATATTTTTTAAACAATAAATGCATACCAACAATGTTTTTTTTTTTTTTTAAATGTTCAATTGAATTTTCACTCCAAATATTTTGCTAATGTTACATTCATTGTATTACAGGAAGAGCTTATGAGCAACACAGAAGTGGTTCAGACTTACCGCCAACAGATCAACAACACCATCAATCAGTTCAACCTACAGCTCTTCTGGAACATGTACAACAGGTAACTGCCAACGACCTTTATATAAACGTTACGTGTAATGCATGTGTAGAACAAAATATTTTGTAAAAAAATAAAAAATAAAAAAATAAATTATATTAATAACTTGATTTAAAATTACACATTTCTTCTTTTTCACAGCCGCAGGGATTTGGAAATGAACCGCAGTGGCTCTGTGATAAACGCTAAGACCCTGAGGTAAGAACAAAGTTAATTAGAGTATGATGAGTCTCATTTACATATGATATAAGACAGGATTCTGAACACTCTTTCTTGCAGGTGCCCAGTCATGCTGGTCGTTGGTGACAATGCTCCAGCTGAGGAAGGCGTGGTGAGTCTTTGTTCCAATTTTGTGCCTGATATTTAAGACTTATCTCTCCATCTTAGGAGCATCCTTCACATTTTTGTCTCTCAAGTTTTCTTCTTCCTACCAAACATTTCTCCTATTAGTCTTTACATAAACTTGTCTTTCTGTATAATATTTCCCAAACTTGGTTGTATATTGTCAATCTCGTTCTCCGTTTGTCTCATGGGAGCAGATGGCACTGGCCCCGGGGTTGATCTCCCAGGCTTTGCCAGCTTGTTTGCGCTGGATATTTTTAACTCCACACTAGGGTCCTTTAATCTAACATATGAAAGCTGGGTCAGTGCCCCATCACATCTAATCAGACAAGCAGGGTGAGAGATGAAGAAAAAGAGGGACATGATGAAGGAGGGGAAGAGATGGATAAGAGTGAGAGGCAAACGAAAAGAGGATGAGAGAGAAGAGACAGATTTGAGTAATTTAGGGCAAGTGGAGGAAGATGAAAAGGTAGCAGAAGAAACAACAGAAGGATGAGGAAGAGATTAGGAGAGAAAAATAATAAATAAATAAAGCAATCATGGAAAATTAAGTGATTCAGAGCAGAAGGAGAGATTGATTCTCCTTCAAAATCTGGTCTAAATCATACAAACGTTAAACTGTGTGTGTATAGATATATATGTGTTTGTGTGTGTGTGTTTACATACATTTACACACATGTATATTTACTTACATATAACATTTATACATTTACATTTACATATAGGAAAGGATTAAAATTTTTGTATTTTAAACTAAATCTTATCCTTCATCACAAATAAAATATTGTTTGGGGAGAATATACAAAAAGAAAAGATGTGTTCCCACAATCAGGATCACATCCATTGACTAATGTAGACACTTGTGAGAGTTTTCATTAAAATTCTGAACGTGTTAGAAAGTAGATGGTACCCGTCCCATTCTTCATAAAGTGTCTGTGGTGGTCCAAATAAAACCCTGCTGGCGAATGTGTCTGCGCAGCTGTCTTTCTTTAGCGTTGGAATATGACTCATCGCTGCAGTAACGCATAACTGGGTCAGACCTCAAACACACACACACACATTTATATATACATATATATATATATATATATATATATATATATATATATATGTGTGTGTGTGTGTGTGTGTATACTGACATACACTCTCTCTCTCTTTCTCTCCTCCCTCCATCACACCATCCATTTTACTGCCCATCAATACATTCTATAGAACTAATTTTCTCTGTATTCTCTTATAATGCTCTGTAAATGCCCTGATAAATATCTACATGTTTACAAACATTTCTAAAATACAGTGTAAATGACTCCTAGGTTGAGTGCAACTCTAAACTGGATCCAACTAACACCACATTCCTTAAGGCAAGTGAACAAGACATATTGTTAAATCAGAGGCCCACCTTAAACCATTTTAGCAAAATGTCAGAAATGATTTTGTTAAAACATATTGGATTTATTTCAGATGGCTGATTCAGGTGGAATGCCTCAGATTACACAGGTGAGACTGCTTGACGTGTCTGATCTGAGATTACAGTGGTGACCGGACACAATACCAATAGCAAAATCGAAATCAAATATTTAAATTTATTTATAATTATTAATATCCAAGAAAAAGTTAAAGCTTGACAAACACTAGTTTGACAATTAATCTATGTTCGATGTTTTGAATCTTACAGCCTGGAAAACTCACAGAGGCTTTCAAGTACTTCCTGCAGGGAATGGGTTACAGTAAGTCTAATTTATTTCACGTTATTATGATTATCAATGTATTTATTAAAAATGGTAATCATGTTTCTGGGTAAATCAGAACCCCTAATCAGTTCAATTAAAGATTCTTTCTCTGCCAAATGTAAACCGATCCAGTATGTTCAGTGTGTCTTTTCTCCTATGTGTGTCTATTTCCCATGATGAGAGAGTTGTGAGTGTATGCAGGCAAATAAGTGTGTGTGGGTGTGTGGAGGTGTTGGATTTGGTATAATCTGTTCCCTATGTGTATTTTCCTACCCCCTTCTCAGTTGCTTATATGAAGGATCGGAGAATGAGTGGGGGGCCAGGTACTTCCTGCTTCCTGTTCACGCCTGCCCTCTTCCTCATTTAGATGACACATTTAGTCTTCTAATCCCTTGTTTGGCATTGTTTAATTTCTGTATTTATTCTTCCCGAACTGATATTTCCATTCATTCATTACTTACTTTACTGATCAGTGATTTTTCCTCTGAAGGAAAAATGTGCTTTGAATGCGCTTTCATGCTCTCTGCATGGCAGTTATTCTAAACCGTATCATTGTAAACAAAATACAAAAACATGGCATGAAATGCAATTTTTTTCTTTTTAGCTTAGAATTATATTAAAAAGTTGTGAAATGTGCTGTTTAATGCATTCTTTTTCAGAAACTTCCCCTCTAAGAGACTACTTGTAGGCTGGAATTTGAATTATTGTTTTTTGTTAATACATATTTATATATTTAATTTATTTAAATAATACGTATATACAGTATTTTATTATATTGTTGGAACAAGTGTGAATTCAAGTATAGAATTTTTGCCTAGAATGTTTTGCATACAAATAAATAAATGTCCTTTAAACAATTGAAAAAAATAGTGTAGAAAGTTTTCACTCAGAAATTGCAAGTAAGTTGACAATTAACACAGAATTAAAAAAAAACAACTAAAATTATAAAGTAAAAAAAAAACATTTATGTGAGTGGTTGGTCATTTTAACAGTGTAACAATAGGAACAATTCTAAAGAGGAATTAATTCATATTTTTACACTTTTTTTTTTTTTTTCAAATGTAAGGATGTTGAGATATAAACAAGAAAAATATTGATTGAGAAAATATATTTTTTTACACTGAAAACAAGGGTGTTTAGATTTGTATATATACATAAAGATTCTGGTTGGCTATTTAAGTTATTTTTGAATCATTCTGAAGTATTCGCAGTGGAATGTTATCAGTTTGAGGCTGAAATTATTTTTAACAAAAAGTTCAAGCATGTCATCCCTGCCTTCTCTGCAACACATCATGCAGCCCGGACAAATTTCCCTGTGGATATGAAATGACTATTCATCCCTATCTCTATCTCTCCCTCTCTGTTTTTCTTCTCAGTGCCTTCAGCCAGTATGACTCGTCTTGCTCGCTCACGAACGGCCTCTCTGACCAGCGCCGGCTCAGTGGATGGTTCTCGCAACCGTGCATGCACACACTCAGATAGCAGTGAGGGCGTCGGGCAGGTCAGCCACACCATGGAAGTGTCCTGCTGAACCCTCTTGCACCGTCTCACACGCACACATTTAGAGAGACGTGGCGTGGAAAGAGGGCGTGAGAAGAATGGAGGTCTTATATTCCTTTCATTCTTTCTTTCTCAGCCATTTTCTATGTCGTTTTCTCTCAGTTTTTCAGTGTTAGTCATCTTAAAGGAGTAGTTGACTCAGAAACGAACAAAATTACCATCATTTACTCACCCAGATGTCTTTAGAAACCCATATGACTTTTCTGTAGAACACAAAAGGAGAAGTATATAAGCTTTTTTCCATATAATGAAAGTGAATAGTGACCACAAATGATTTTTTTTTTTTTTGTGAATTGGCTTTAGAAGACCTGAAATGTAAGTCATGTAAACCACTTTTATTATACTTTAGCATGACGGCACTTGGTCCCCATCCACGTCCATTGTATGGAAGACAGCATCTTGGACGTTCTGCTAAACATCTGTTTAGACAGACGAAATAAAGCTATACAGGTTTAGAAGAACCCTAGTTTGCGGTTTTCTTTTCGAGCTGAACTATTCCTTTAACCTGTAAAATTAAGACTTGCTGTCCTTTTCCCCTTCAAAACAGTGTTAAGTTTGTAACGCGGTAACTTATCGCTCTATGTGTCAGTATTCTACACCCTTTGCTTGCTGCCTCTGGCCTTCACCTCTTCCTAAGACAAAACTACAAGTCCCATCGGCCCCTGCTCTCACTCATTTCTGTCCTGTGACAGTCTTTGAGGAGAAACTGATGGATTGGGTCGCAGGTAGAAGGGGTCAGTTTTGAGGAACAGGAGGAAAGAAAGGAGGATTCTTAAACCAGAGAGCGATTTATAAGTGACATTTGTAGCTCTCCCTCTCAATTCTGAGCGAAAGCAAAGCGATTGTATAGTTGAAGAGCTCGAAAATCTCTTTTCCAGTAAAACAGTAGCTTTCGGCTAATCATCTCAGCTCATTCAGACACTGCGAGTGTATGTATCACCACATACTGTAAGAAAGAATGGCTTTTTTTTGCATTATTTAATACCATTATTGTTTTTTTTTTCATTTAAAATGTTATTAAAGCATTAAAAATATTTTTTCTTCATTAAAGTAGGAACATAAGTATGACTTGACCTGCTGCTCACTTGCCTTAAAAGGTCTTTTAGCATTCCTTTCACATTAAGCACTGATACGATCAAGCACACTTTCAAATCAAGTCTCACTTCATTAAACATGGCATACCTAGTACCCTTTTAGTGTGCACTCGCTGTCATATGAAAGCGGCTTTGCCTGGGATCGGTTCTGTACGGTCTCCTTTTTATAGACAATCAGCTTCTGACCCAAACCAAACCGGAACCGTCGACTGAGGCAGAGCCTGTGTGATAGAGTTTGCAGTGCGTTAGCGGTACAGAATCAAGGCTTCACGCTTCCCTTACAGCACCCAGCCCCGCACCAAGAATATACCAAAGCTACTGATACAAATGCACACACAAATGCACACATACACGTTTTCCTATGAGGGCTGGGTTCTGCAAGGTAACAAAGCTTTTGAATGCACACAAACACACACACACACACACACACATATATATATATATATACATACAATGTACTCACATGGAATTTGCATATAAGCAACACTGAAAGATTCATATGAATTAGAAACAATTCATATTGAGTGCATGCTTATTAAAATATTTACAGTAAATCTGTAGAATCACATACTTATTTTTTGTGACCTTTATCACATTTTTATTATCATTTGTTAAATTTCTAAAGCGGTCAATGGAAAGTACAAATATATATATTTTGCATTCCAATTTGCTCCAGTAGCAAAAAACAAAACAACACAATAGTGTTTCTATGACTTTCCAAAAATGGAAAAAATTAACAGATTGATAATGGTGTTGGAAAATAAAATGATGCCATCAAGTCTGACATCACTTCTTCTTCACATCCCGTTTTGTTAGAAATACCTACATAGCAGCAGCCAAAAGTATGTTATACAGTATAAGAAACTGGAAACGTCATCAAAGTCTGTGAAAAAAATCAGTTTGTGTACATAAATCAATAGATTTTTTCCAATTATGGACCTAACTGGAAAAATCTGTCGATTTATGTACACAAACTGCACAAAATTCGCACAAATAAAAGAAACAAACAAATGTACAAATGAGTAAATTAATGCATGAATGAGCCAACAATCGAGTAAACTAATGAACAAACCAATTATTTAAAATCAAGTTCCAGAGGTGACTGACAAGAGCTGAGATCTGATTGGCCGACGCAGTTAACATGGGACTTATGAGGGCGGAGCAACCGTTGGCTTTCCATTCCACACTCGCGCTTTTCTGTCTTATTGAATGTCAATTTTTTCAGTGGCTTCTTCGAACAGGAAGAGCACAATTACAACTTTTCAGGGGTGTTTCCTGCATGTTTGTCTGTAAGGGGCGGGGCTTTCTGGAGCATGATGCTCCAAGCTCGGAATGTAGGGCAAATCCCACCCCCAACAAACCCAACCCCCAAAACACAAGGTGCCCCGCCCCTCACAGACACTTCCAGCCGCCCCTAAAGGGCTATCAACCCAAGCAACGCATCGTGATCGACCTCACTCCATGCAAAGCTGGGCACAGTACTGTAGATACTGTACAAAGAGAAAAATGAATGCGTGATATGGAATAAGCAGCGAATGTGAAAAAGGAAAGAGAGGGAGAGGAGGAACGAAAAGAGGGTGTTAAAAATGGGAGGGTGAAAGTCAAACGCAAAATATTGACGGGTTTCCTCCTAAAGACTGAATGGACAAACACTCGTTCTTCCCCCGGTATTGATTTGCATGAGTTTTGATAATGCAACCTTGTGTTTGTGTGTCGTTTTTCTAGATTTCCTGTTTGAAGTATGCATTCGTTAGCTCTTATTAAGAAATAAAGAGCATGCCCACCTTTCAAAGGTGCACTTTTTCCTGATTCCTGATCTCTGCCTGGGGGCCCTGAATGTATCATGTCCTTTGGAAGTGCTGTACAGTATTGTCAATGTGGCCCCATATCACCTTTTCTTAAATCAGGGCTCACACCAGTTCAACCTGCCACACCTGCCTTCCCTTGCACCCTTTTCCTTCTCAATCTATGTTCTCTGCTGTAGATATTCGCTGTTTTTAGGGCATAAATCTAAAAATAGATCCGTACCACTTAGTACGCCTTGTCATGTGGAACTGTTATACTTTGAATTTCCCTTGAGTTCCTCTTTTTATAATACAGTAGTTCTTATTTAACCATGTGTTGCATCCATTCTTGTGAGGATTCAATGAGTATTATTATTAACAATATGATTACAATTGTTACAATTAGCCATTGTTTTATATTAAGCAATAAGTTGTCTGGGTGTATTTTTTTGGGATGGGGACTGGTTGTTACGAACATGTCTAAAGATACAGCAAGTGTCACTCTTAACCTGCTTTACCATAAGAAAACTACAAAAACTAATGTGTTTATGATGTATGTACATCTATATACAAGCTGTCACTGTCTGTGTACTAAAAAAACTGAACGTGCAACAAATAAAAATGGGTATACATAAACGTTAAAGGGCTTTTGCTTTGTTTTCTTGTCGATTAGTTGGTATTGATGCCCAAGGAACACATAATATGTATAAAAATATATGTATTGTTCGAAGTTGCTTTTATGGAGGCCTGTTTTGCCACATACAGTAAGAAAAACGCATGCTTTGGTAAATCAATTACGACATAAGAAGTCAAAATGGTGAAATACTAAGATAAAAAGTCGTAATTATGACAAAAGGTTGAAATTGAAATAATCATAGTTATGAAATAAATATAAAAGAACTCAAATTATATTATAATATTATAATTCTTATAATATTTAAGATGAGCAAATAGCTAAAATTATAAGATAATTCTGTAAAATTTGACTTTTTATGTCAATTACAACTTTCATGCCATAATAACTTTTTATTTTATCATTTTAACTCTCATAACTTCGCCTTTTTATGTCATAAGTATAACTTAACATTTTTATTCTTATTAAAAATGTATGTAATGTTTAGAGTAGTAATCCAGGACACATATTTTTAAAACTTTGCTGTAATTTATTTCAAGAAATGATGTTTGCTAACAAATTTCGGAAGTAAGCACAAACTTGTGAAATGTAATTTGTGAAACATTTATGCATTTCTTCACCTCACATAACAAAGCGGAGCATTTAAAGATGTATGGATGGTGAAAAAACAATTACAAGCTGGATTTCAATTCACATACATCTATAAACTAAAAAACATACTTCACTGGTGATGGGAAAAGAACAGAATTTTAAATGTATGGCAAGATAGGACACAAATAATCATATGTATACAACAACATTGTATAAAATTACAGATTAGCAAGTAATAGATTGTGTTATTCGGGTTCATATGTTTAAAAATCGTGTGATTACATAAATGATTTTTTAACCATAAATCATTTTCATCTCGCAAACTACTGAGTACAGACAGTATGTGAAATAAGATGCAGCTATATTCTCATGTATCGAATAAAGGAATTGGAGAATTACTGATATACAAGCTCATAAGTTAAAACGTAGGCGTCACTGTAGACATACAGCAAACGATCTCTTGGGTCATAGTTAAGATACTCAATATTAGCCTGCATCTTCTTGATGTTAATTTTCAAATCAAAGCGTTCTTCGTTGGTCTTGGTGTCATAAGAGTAAAAGATCTCTTCTGTTTCTTTGTCCACGTAACGAGTAGCATAAAGCACACCGCACACCATGAAGGTGTTTGTCACAGTCTTTTTGTGGACAGAAGTGGTCCATGATTGACCTAAAACTGGTGGGCTACTAGTCTCGACTTTAGTGATGATTACATTTCCGAAGTTGCTTGTGGTTGCGTATATGACATAGACACCAAATTCATCTGTGGTAAAATCCATATCAGTATAGCTGTATGTTGTGCCGAGGTGTCCGAATGGAAACTTGTTATTGTAACCTGTATCACTTGGTAAAGCCACAGTACTGACAGCACGAGTCGTCATGTTGAACTGACAGACGGAATATGTGTTGTAACAGTTATAGTAGAGAGCGTTCCCATACATGACCATGTTTGACCCCTGAATTGTGTTTGTTGTGGGATTAGAGCTTGATATGTATGTATCTTTTGGTCCTATACCTAATAAAAGAGTACTCAAGGTGCCGTACTGCCGGACATAGTGGCCATATACGTTACTACTTGACAGAACCACCAGCCAATACTTGTTCTCGTCTCCTCGAGCAGGCTTCACGTCTCGACCCCAGGCACCATAAGGGTAGGAGGTGCCATATGCAGTGACTGAATACGTTCTAGGTCCCGCCACACTAACCATCTTACCCAGACCACAGCGCCCTGAAAACACAGAAGAGAAACAGAAATCTCAAGTAAATTTTTTCTGCTGGTTAATAATGAAAAATGCTCTGGAAGCTTGAAAAGAAGGGACTATTGGTATCTTTAGTGCACCTGGAATTACTGTAGGAGGTGATAATGTAGCCTCAAGCTTATTTTTGCATTCTTCCAGGTCCCTCTTAACACGGCGGTTCTCTCGATCTGTCTTTATCACTTGCATGTTGTCAAACACCTCCAGCTCATTCATTGTGACCTTCATATCTTCAAGCTTTAAGAAAATATCATTTACATTTTTAATTTATACTATATTTATACAAAAGTGCTTAATAATATTAGGTGGTTTTAATATATGTAAACAAAGCAAAAAAAAGAACCAGTTGCATTTCCTCTGAGGAAAAGATTCCTTAGTGACCATCAACAAAGGAAGCAAAAAAAAGAGAAAAGAAATTACAATAGCGTGTGTAGTTTTGCACAGCAACTGACCTGAGTTGTAGCCTGTTCATTGAGATGATGGTAATTGCCGATGGTCCCGTTGAGTTTTTTGAGAAGGCCCTCAATTTCGGCAAACTCCAACTCAATGATGCGCAGAGACACAGCCCCATAAAGATTCTTGTCATCCTCCTTTTCCAGCATGACCACATTCTCCTCTAGTTGCTTGATACGTTGTTGTAGACCCAACACAAGTCGGTCTAAATCTGTAATCTACATATATTTACATTCACATTATTCATTTCATATGACATAAAATGAAATTCATGCAATTTGGAAACTTAATTTGAACTAAAATAAGTTAAAATGTACCTTATCTGAAGTGATTCTCTCAAGGCATTGTTTGGCAGTGGTCTCTACTTTGAATAATTTGTTCTCAGGGAAAACAGGATCTGAATTTTGTAGATCGCACACACAGTCTTTCCCTCTCACTGACTGTGAAATCATAGAAAATTACATTTTATACAAGAACTCTGAAATTCTATGAAACTGAGAATCGATGTGCTCTCAATATGAGAGACGGTACTCACAAACATTAAGTGTTAATATAAGTTACTATAATTATATTTGATCTTTCTTACCTGAAAGAAAGTTAGAGGAATGATGACCATCAGAATGAATATATCAGACCGACTCATGTCTGGAGGTAGAAAGGGGAGCCTACAACCTCAGAATAAACAACTTTGTGTTGCAGAAACAACGTTTTAAAGCCATATCATCACGGTATTGCGTGAAAAAACAGAGTGATTTCTTCATTTCTTTTGGGTGGAGCAGGTTCTGTTACAATCTTCATCTTATCTCTGTAAACACCTTTATATGGTCCATTAGTAATGGAAAATTGTATTGTTTACTAGCTGCTTTTGAAATTATTTTTGCCCTTTTTTTTAGATTTTGTAATACTTCATGTAGTGTTTGCAACATCAAGATGATTGTCTGATTTAAAATAGAACTTCTAGTCTTTCTGGTCATTTGGTCATCATGCTGTCGTGCCTGTTGGTTCTCACAGTCATAGTAAGTGCTTATTTCTTTAAGTCTTAACTGGAACAATTTTTACTGAAATAAAATGGGCCGATGTGCCTAAAATATTCAATAAAAGGCAGGATTGCAAGGAATAGTTTGTGAATTGCATCCAATATTGTGTGTGTACAGTATTTGTGTTTATGTGTGTAAATCAGGTGACTGTTGAAGCTCAGAGAATTCAAGGTGAATTGAAGAATGGTACATGTGTGTGTACATTAAGCAGCTCTATATGGGCTTTTCCTGCGGTGAGGTTTGAAGGAGTTCAAAAACAACTCCAGACCTGTGAAGAAAACCACCTACAGTTTGATAAAAAGGTAAGATTTTTTTTAATTCATGTAGATTCAGACTTAAAATAAAGCAATGGCAATGACCTAATTTGCGGTGTAACTTTCAGATAAAGAACACTAAAATACAACTACCTAAGATGGAGCTCACTCTTAACAAAATCAAAGACCGCCTGGAACCTTTTGAGTATCTGAACACAAACGGCTTGTACAACACCCTTCAACTGCAACAGCTGATGGACGAACTTGACGAAATCTATAATACTGCCATAGATGCTCAGAAAAAAAGCCCCAGCAAAGAGACAAATGACCTTCTCAAGGAGGTAGATCTTTCTCATAATCCTACATCATTAAAAACAAAAAAAGGTCTTCAAAAAATATCCTAACAACATAAAAAGGTGTTGTTTTAATATAGTTTTATATATATATATATATATACTATTACACTGTAACACTGAAAAAAAAGTTGTTTCAACTTGAAATAACTCATTACCCCACTGCCTAAAAATTTAGTTTAGTCAACTAATATATATATATATATATATATCAGTGCTGGGCAATGATTAATCGCGATTAATCGCATCCAAAATAAAAGTTTTTCTTTA
>JAUCMS010000055.1:6462033-6491763 GCA_032357445.1 Enteromius radiatus | reverse complement strand
CATAATCATTATTTCATAAAAGAAACAATAATCATACAAATTCTAATCAATATGCCAAACACATGTAGTTCTACTATGCCTATAACACCATGCTTATTTTTTATGTAAATGAAGGACAATGGACCGTTTTCACATTTCTGGTTTTCTCAGCAGCAGAAGTCGTCATCGTTGGGTTAACTTCGAAAGCAGTGAATGGCAAAATGCCACAAAATATATTTCTTTTGCATTCCCATTTGCTCCAAAAACTCCACCATAGTGTTTTCATGAAACAGCAGTCAGAAGAAAGATCTATGTAGAATTCACAATCACTCAAATAGACACCCTCGCTTTTGTAATTTGATATAATACATAGTATAGAGTTTTAAATAAATAAAAAAAACGAAATACAATTAAAAATATAAAAACACGATGCCGATTGAAACGCGTCATCACAGTTTTGTAAAAGGGGGCCATTAGTGAGAGCAGGCCCCTAAGCTAGTCCAACAAACTGAACAAATCATTTAGTGAACCGATTGATTGAAAAGATTCGAATCGTGTAGATGAATCGGAACAGTAGTGTATGTTGGGTGGGGTCTCGGCGAATAGGAGCATGATAGGCGTGGCATCAGTTGGCTTCGCGGGGAGTGACGTCAGTGGAGCTGTTCAAAGCGCGCTGGTGCTGGAAAGAAACTCAGCGTCGTCGTCAGCAGTTGCATATCGGGGCGGAGAGTCGGACCACGGCGAGGGAAATCAGATATCTGGAAACTGGCACGGAAATAGCGCAAAAGGAGACACTCACCTGTTAGACTACTTAAGTGTGAGTACTGAAAACCCCCCATTCGACCGGTTTAAAGGAAAGTTACGGAGCGAGCTGAGACGGGTTTGCATGCGAGTGCATCAGCATCATCTGCCACGCTTCTTTGTGCGCCTGGAAGGGGTTTGTTCTGTTTAACTGTGAGACTGTTTATTGCTTTTGCTTCACATAAATGCTCTGCCTCTGGCTTTAAAGCCTTAATTTCGTGGCACTATTGGAGGGAAGCGATTTGAATAATATTTGCATGTGCATGAGGATGTGTTAGACTCGTATGGTTGATCCAGAGAGCAGTGCTTCTTTCTGACAAATGCAGTTGCCCCCATCAGCCATCAGTCTGAAGCAAGGCATGCATTTAGAGACTGGTATGCTTCACAGCACCTGTTTAGACAGTGATGTGCATTTGTCCATGTTTAGGGGTTTTAACTGAAAGGTGCATTTCTGTGAATCAAAGCATTGTGGAAATAAGTAGCTTAAATGCATGTTTTAATAAGCATGCTTTTAAATAAGACTGAATAGAACTGAGTAATGTAGTTAAAGGCTGTGATTTAGTGTTTCATTTTAAACCACAGATCAAGGTGTGGCAGCCACAGCGTCTGTGTTTCTTTAACCCTGTTTGTCTAGTTCTTTATACACCCAGGTGAACGTTACCAGTTAAATAAAAAGGTACATTATTATAAGTGACAAAGGACTGATAGTTGCAGTGTTGAACAACATATTCTTGTTGGTGTGAGATTCTGATCAAGCTCTCTACTTCCACAGACTGTAATTGCCTGCAAATGCATAATAGCCTAAACTCAAAAAAATATTATGGCATAAATTTAAAATGTATATATTTGAACTGCATTCAGGTCACACATTTTTAGTGTAAACAAACATAATATTGTGCGTATTTGTCCGGCATACATAAACTAAATGGGTACGCTTTCGAAAATAATAAACTGAATGTGTATATATTTATATTTTTATATATTTTATATAACAGAATGCTGAATCATAATACATTTTACTTAATAAATGTTTTCACAATCTATATATTTGTGTTTAGTTAAAGTGATTTTAATAAATGCATTTTGAAAATGATTATGCAAAATGTTTTTATAAAAATAATGCAAACAGATGCAAATATATATATAGATTTATATAGTGCAGATCTTGTATGACTGACAAATATGCATTATATTAATTAGTCTATTAACTTGTTGATTTTAAAACTTTATAATTCAAATGGATAGATTTTTTATATATATATAATTCATATATATTCTGGCATTATATACTCATCTCATGTGGTTCCGAACGTGTTCGATTTTCTTTTATTCCATAAAGCACAAAAAAAGGATTTTTTTTTTCATCGCAAATGCAATACGATATAACAAAACCCATCAAAAGTACACACATATAATCTATTCGATTGTGCTCTGTGTTGCAAGTCTTCCAATTTAGATTTTTGTGAGACAAAAAGCTGGGTTTGGAACTACTTTAGAGTAAATAAATGAAATCAGATTTGTAATTTTTAGTCAAACTGCACCTTTTAACGTGTGCTACTCACTAAAGGACCCCACCTGCTTGATGTTAAGCATCATTATTGGTAGATCACTTTGGCTTAGCCATTAAACCTCCCATGTTGCTTCCAGATTTATAGCAAGCCATTTTTCC
The DNA here is from genome assembly GCA_032357445.1 of Enteromius radiatus. Taxonomy (NCBI): domain Eukaryota; kingdom Metazoa; phylum Chordata; class Actinopteri; order Cypriniformes; family Cyprinidae; genus Enteromius; species Enteromius radiatus. The sequence continues at coordinate 6,489,314 of JAUCMS010000055.1, read as the reverse complement.
TCTGGTCTTTAGAGAGCCTCTCAAGATAGGCATTAGGCCAAGTCACGACAGTGGGTGAGGGAAATGTGGTCACTGTATTGAAATTAGTGATGACGCAGTGCTACACAGTGGGTCATTTTCTCACTGGATTTGCTGAAGTTTCTTCATTAGTGCACATTATCTGAATGCGAAACAAGCTCAGGACATCAGACAACACCGGTTCATGTCAAATACTCCGGTCAGTGTGCCAAAACGGCCATCAGGAAGTGTTCACGTGGGTTTCTTGGGCAGATAGCCATACCGTCAGTAATTATGCCGAAACCATTAGAGGAACAGCTGAGAGGAGCTTGTGTCATCCTAATATGCTTCTTAAGAGCTGAAAAGCATGATACATTTAATCTGCCTGAGCAGGATGTGCTTCAGTGGAAGCCACAAAATAAATACATACTGTCCTGAATGATGTAATGTAATTTTTATAAGTTCACTTCCACTTCTTTTAAGTTTCCTTGTTTGCATTTAAGCCTTGTGTGGGTACAGCATACAGCATGCTTTTGACTATTAGAAAAACATTTAATGTGTGTAAACACATTTATCACATCCTGGTCAATATTAAATTGGATTTTGGTGTGTTTTTGAGGATGTGGACTGAGATGTTTGCTGTTTTGGAGAAAGTAGACACATATGAAGAGTTTATTTGCAAAAACATGATTTCAAAAATCATGTTTTTTTATTATGTTGTCATGTTTTTATTGTGCTTTATTGTGCCATTTAGTTTTTTTTTTTTAACCGATTCAAAATAAACTACTTCAGTTTGACCAAGATTAATTGCACAATGAAAAAACATGATTTTTGAGAATTGTTAAAAATGGAATAAACTGTTTTTGCAAATGAACTCTTCATATATATTTTTAGATTTAGATAGACGTTTATGTTAGCTAGCAATCAGTTCATTTTGAGCTTTATCATAAAAAAAAGTAAAGCATTGTTTTTTATTAAAATTGTACTGTGCAAAGAACTAAGTAGTAAGGTACCTTTTTACCTGCAATTCAGCTGTTAAATATGATTATTTTAAAAAATATGTTGAATTAACGCAGGCTGATAGTAAAAGCACATCCCATCGATTAACTACCTCATAGCTCACAGTAAGCCTGTCTTCAGTTGTTTAGTTATCTTTAAAAAAATCGATTCTCCTATGTTGAAAATAAATGGGGTTTTTACTTCCGGAAAAACCTACTATTGCACTCAGTTTAAATGAAAATGTTTTCTTCTAAAACCCATATTTTTTCTAATTGAAGAATGATCCACCCATCAGTTTTTTTTACTACTCTCTTATTTAGTGTTTTAGCTTGATCTTGAATGTAAAGTGTGACTACAGTCTCCCTGGCAGCTCTGGAGTGCTTATGATTCAGCAACATGAGCTGGATTTGCTCATATCTTGTGTCAGATGGCTTGTGTTCGTGAACAACTAGTTGCTGAATTTGCCAAAGTTTGCACAGATCATGCTGTAAAATGTTTGAGTTGAGTTTTGCGTGAGGCCATTAGTATTCACAAAACAAGTATGTCAATCATATGCACATGCACGCTTAGCCTTCTTTACATATTTTTTTCAGCAGGAATTTGGAATGATTTTACTTAAAAAAATATAGCCTTTATTTTTTGGCACTTGCATATGGTAATAAATGTACCTTCAAAACCATACTCGCCCACACCACACTAATTCTTACCCATGAATAAGAAAATGGTGGAGGACAGTGAGATTTTAGGAGCAGAGTATACTGTAGCACATTGTGTTATTTTCCTCAATCTTGACCGTAAATGGGAACATGGAAACATTCGACAGCAATCCGTGTAACAGCAGGGTGGATTGTGATCGTGACGTGGCTGTCTATTTTTAGGACACGTCTTTAGTTTTTCTACAGGTCAACAGATGTTACACTAGGGGAGTGCTGGGCCAGAAATAGGGCAGGTATAGCACAAGGGTGTGTGTGTGTGAGTGAGTTTTGGGCACAGCTTGTTCAGGCTCATTCACTGTGGAGAATTTCAAGGATGCTTTTGAGTGCTGAATGACACGGCGGGAACACAGAATCCATTCTGTGTGAGGTTTGCTCGTGTTTTCTCATGCTGTGATGGGTAAAAGCAATGTTTGCAAATGGAAATTGCATAGACAAATATATTCAGAAATACATGCTTGATTTTTGATTTTTTTAGACATGATTTTAAAGGGATAGTTCATCTAGAAATTACAATTTTGTTATCGTTTAATCACTAATCTAAACCTGTATGATTTTCTTTCTCACAAAAGGAGATACTCTGAAGACTGTGCTGGTCACTGCTTTTTGTGAAATTACAAATGAAAGGGCACTGTGGCTTGAAAGTTTTATTTAAGTTGCGAACAAATCATAAAAGTATGATAAACGTGGTTTGTGTGACTCATGGACTATGTTGTTAGTCATTCTGAAGCCGCATGATAGCGCTATGGATGGAATAAACAAACATTAAACCTGATAATAAAGCAATAATGTCTAATGCAATGACTCATTTGAGTCGGCTGATTTGATTTACAAACTGGTCCAAATGATTCATTCACAAATAATCAGAGATTTTATGTATTTGTGTTTCTTAAACATCATAAAAGTATCATAAACATGGTTTATATGATTTGTGTGCAGCATTCTGATTGTTTCAGTACAAGGGAAACATCAAATATTCAAGCTTATAACCAAGCAGTAATGTTCGATTCAGTGAATCGCTCATTTGAATCAGTTTATTTGAGGCAGAAAATCTGTTTGGTTTCATTCCTGGCAAATTTTTGAATGCAGATATTCAAGTGAGTTTTGGTGGGATGATGCCTCTAGTGGCTGATGCTGGTTCTTATTCATGCAGTTTTGTTTTATAAACATCATAAAACTAAGTCCGTATGACTCGTGATCTTCCCTGCCATAACACACCAAAATTAAACCAATATTTACTTATGAATTTAACAGCGATTGATTAACAAATCATAAATGAAGTTGATGAATTCATTGATTTGTTCTCTAGTTCAACTCACTGGCTTCTGTATGTTGACATGCAACCCTATAAGTCTATTAATAATCAGATTTATGGCTCAATTAGAGTGAAAAGCCTTCATCAATCAATCCGGTTAAGCTTGATTCAAATAAAATTTTTATTCAGATTGAAAGGGGTGGTATAGATCTTGCAGTTGATCAAAATTCCTATTTATTTGTGCTCATGTCCCTGTGGAAGCCCAATTCTGCAACGGAATGAAAAATAAAAAGGTAATTGCGACTTTTTATCTCACAATTCTGGGAAATAAACTTACAATTGCAAGTTATAAAGTCAGAATTGTGTGATATAAAACTGACAGTTCTGAGAAACAAACTCACAATTGCGAGATATAAAGTAAGAATTGCGTGAGATATAAAGTTGTAATTCTAATTGTAACATATTATTTTTTCCCCTCAAAACTGGACATATAACTCTGAGAAAAAAAAGTCATAATTGCAAGATAAATATTTGAAGTAACCTTTTTCCTTTTTAATTTCATTGGCAGAAATGGCTTTCCATAACTTCTATTGGTTTCCATGGTACGGACAAAAAATATTTTGGAAGTCAACCCCAAAACTGTTTGTTTGTTGGACTGTCCCTTAAAAGAATCAGTTTAACAGGAAGATCTGAGCCATGTAGACCATGTAAAAGTTTGTTTTCAGTCGGATTCAAAAATGTCTGTTTACATATTCGTGCTGATATTTGTGCTTTCGCAGCCTTTTTGAATCTTCAATGTCCGTTCATTGCAGCTGCATGTAAAATTGTGTGGAAAAACACACTCCCTCTAAAGAAAGTCATCAGGGAGAGTAAATAATTTCAGCCTTTAATTTTTTTGGTGAACTGTCCCTTTAAATCTGCCTGAAGAACAATATTTACCTTACCATTTGTGAGACAGGCTTCTCTCCTGTGTGTTTGTGTGTGCTGGCTGATGTTGGCAGTGCTCTGTGAACAGCCTGCATTAACATGGAGAGATTAGTTGTCCTGCGCTGGTACACAGGGAAATATGAATGCAACGAGAGAGAAGGATTTGGTTTTTGTTCAGTTAATCTGCCCGAGCAGCGCAATACGATTGTGTGTGTGTGCCCTTGTAGGTCATTTATAGAACATCGGCTCTCTGCTCAGCTCTGGTTTTAACACTACCTAGCCATCCATCCATTAATGGATTGACAGGCATTTGGTGAAGTGATATGTTATTTTGATATAGGATGGCTTTAGCTGTGTGATAATGATAATCACAATAATTGTGGGAAGCACTTGTATGGATAGAGGTAACTGTGTTTGACTTGATTGGTAGCTGGAGTGTGTGATTAGGGCCTGTGCTTTGCGTTTGCTCTCTCTAAGTCTGGCTCCATCCCTATTTTAGGGCTGTGGTTATGGGAGAGCCTCCAGTTAAGACTCTCAGCCCAGCCTGGTTGTGGGTGTATGCACTCAAGGCCATAGCTGCTCTTAGATTACAGAGGGCGCTTGGGTTCAGAACCACCCTAATGCACCCTGCTCTTTCCGTCAGGGGCCGCTCGCCTCGGGGATGAGGTCTGTCATTACCTGCAGGATATGAGCTGACCTCGAAACAGATGAGAGGCTTTTTTGGAAAAGAGATGTGCCTGTGTGCAGGTTGGGGTTGGAAATGTGTGCTAGTGGGGGAGTGTTCAAATGACTTTTTGGGGGGTCTGGTTTTTGTGGGGGCAACGCCCCTAGTGGCTGTCGGTCTATATGTATATAATAACAATTTCATGAGAATTTTATAATTTTGTATTAATTTTCAGAATATATATAGAATATATATTGGGCCACTCTGACAGTGAGTGAATCTATGTTGCGTATGTTTTCATAAATTTCACAAAATTCTAACCTTTCAGTGACGTAAAACAACTGAAAAAAAAAAAAAAAAAAAAAAAATATATATATATATATTTTTTTTTTTTTGATTTATTTTTATTTAAATATTATTAGAAAGTCAACATAAAATCAAAATTCACATTTTTGATTTATTAATGACTGGTCAATAATAATGATGATGATACTGATCATTACCCATGTTAGCGTTTTTGTTAGTAATTTTACATGCTAATTAAATATTCATGAGATTAAGTTCAGCTGTAATGTGTAAAATATTGTTTCCCGGAGAAGCACTGCAGCTTAGAACAGAAATATAATTTCTGGTCTTTCAATATAAATATGTATGTACATATATACATAAAACACAGTTGTTGGTCTTATTGTGATTGATTATCACTTCGTTATAATATATGATGATTATTATTAATATTACAGTCATTATTGTTTAAGCAAACTCATGTTTCATTTTATATTTTCACAATTCGTTAAATTTCAGATGGATAAAATTAAACCCCACTCTTATTATTTTCTCATGGAATAGCTTAATTTGTGAACTGAAACTTCACATTGATTTTAATAAAGAGGGCTGCCATTTGTTATGATTTTGGAATATAATGTGATTTTTGTGTGGTTTATAATACTTTTCAGGCTGCTGTTTATATGGCAAATGTGTGTAATTAAGCTCCATAGTCTCCTGCTATTATAAAGCTCTGCACATCAGAGACATATGGATGTTAATGTGTGCTGCTGCAGTGCCAGGCAGCAGGAGAAGGTGTCGTAGGTGCTGATATGCTGTCAAAGAACTTGTTATGATCAGCAGGAAAAGCAAAGGAACATGTGCACCGTCTCTGTCCTGCTGGGCCGCCTCTCTCTCTTTTCCAGCCACATGGTCAGATGACCTAGCGCTCACTTCTGGTTCCTTTGCAGGTTTGGTTTTAGGGAGGTTTCCCTGGCAACTCTGTTCTCGTATGCTTGAGTTCGCTCTGACAATGCCGCCCCCTTTCCACCCCTCCCGTCCCCTGCTGACGCTCTTGGCTGCGCCTGTCTCGTTCTGTTCATCTGCTGTAGCTGTGATGTAATAAGACATGAAGGATCAGGTGCTTTCAACAAGACACATCAACTCTGACCACCTCAAACCGCATGATGGACTCACTGAGACACTGAGGAACCACCAGGTAGCTATAGGACAATATATCAACCCAGGCAGATTAGAGTCAGGCTATTTTGAGATTATTGTCTTGGCCGATTAACAGCCGGGTGTCCGTTCCAAAATGTACCAACAACCTTGTCAATATAGATCATTATTCAAAAAGGATGTTAAGTGTTGAATTCAGAATTCCAAAATTTTGTGTAAGCCTTATTGGCTGTTGATATAGTGGGATTATTTCTGTTTTTTAGATATGATCATTTCCATTGGTTTTTTTTTTATTTTATTATATTATGGTTTAGATTAGTTTAGCTTAGTTTAGTTTGGTTTGTTCTCTTCTCCTCTCCTCTCTTCTGCTTTGTTTTGTTTTATTTATTTATTTATTTTACTCATTCTATTTTGTTTAATTTAATTGTTTTATTTTGTTCTGCTTCATTTTACTTTTCCATTTTGTTTAAATAAAATAAAATAAAATTAAATGTATTATTATTTTCTATTTTGTTTTGCTTAATTTAATTCTGTTACATTTTTATTTATTTTGTTTTGTTTTTTTGTTTCATTTATGTGCATATGCTAACACAATATTATATATTTTTTTCTTTCTTTTTATAGTTTTAATTATTGATCTAATATTTGGCTGAAGAAGCATAAAATATTTGGGCGTATTCTTCCCATTATTATGCCAGGTTATAAAAGTACTCTTTCAGTCTTTGTCTTTTGTTTTGAAGTAGGCCTATTGCTTTACTGCCTAGACTTTAGATTTAACTGTTTTTAACAGACCAAACAATACAGTTTTATAATTTTGTCATCAAACTGGCTATTAGTCATAAAAATAATAATAGCTACCGGTGTGTCAGTCAGACTACCATGTCTGCGCTCTGCATTTGTGGAAAAATATTGGAGGAATAAAGTAAGCAAATGACTCATTTGCATCAGAGCTGAGGAACATTTGGATGACATGTTTGATTGTGGCTTGTTTTCCCTTCTTGTTCATGTTTGGATGATACTGTGTTGACTGTACACTATATTCAATCTGTCTTCAAAATACCTTTGACCACATTAAATCTACTGGAAAACTACAGCAACATATCAGTGTAGTCAACCTGAGCAATACAGAGCACATCAACCCACATCACAGATCCAAATTGATTTCTCGGGAGAGTATGGATTTGAACTATTTATGTGTGTGTGCAAACATGTGTTTTGTTTTGATTTGCACACTTGTGTGCTTTCGGAGGCAGGTCAGGGTTTATTTATTTGCAAGTTGTCTTTGTGTTCAGCCACAGATGTCTGAAAGCAATTTGTATTTCTGTTGGGTCACTTAGGGTCACGCAGTCGGAAAAAGCGAGCGAGATGGAGAGAGAGGGGGGGAACCAGGTTAAATCACCAGAGAGAAAATGTCATGCAGGAATTATTCCTCTAGTAGACACAGAATGATACATATAGTAGTGGAATGTGTGTGCTTGTGTGTGTAGCAGAGTATTGATCCAGCTTGATCTAGATTTGAGAGTATATTTAGAGCAAACACCCTGTAGAGATGGGGGGGCCCATGTGGGCCACTGACCAAGAGCATGATGGGTAATACTGAATCATCATCATAATCCTCTGCCGTCATTCCACAAACCAAGGATACTTGCATAGCAGCTCTATTCATTCAAACACACAAGTACAATGGGGTCTGCATGAAGAAATGCTTATTTTTTGCAAATATTTGTTAATTTATATTAATTTTATTTTTTAATTACCAATTTGAGTGAATTTTGAATTTATGAAATATTTTATATTTAGATTTTAAATCAAATACTATTTATATTGCATATTTAGAAAACGGTTTTGGCTAACTTGCACCTTTATTTTTTGAATCCTGATTATTCAAAAAAAATCCTGAGCATCTGCTTAGTGGTCATGACCTTTTGTACAAAGGACTTAACATAGTCAAAGTAACAAATCTGCTTACATTTCGATTTGTGACCCAGAAATAGTGTATAGTCTTAAATCTCTCTTGTTCATTTTAGACCATAAACTCTATTTGGCAACATTTTGGTTAACATTTGATAACATGGTCTCATAAAAAATATGGACACTGTTTTTACGTGCCTTGCTGAACGTGTCACCGCCGTTTCAAAGAGAAATGACAAAAACACAGGTTCAATATGTAAACCCTGGAACATTTATTACGTTGATATAGGTATGTATTGCAGCAGTTTAGAATTGAAATATCTGTGGACTGTTGCTAAAAGCTAATGCTCTATAATGTTGGAAATAAGACCCACACAAAATCCAACCCTAAACCTACCTGATAGTGTTAACAAATGCAAAACTGATCTAAAAAGGAATTTGTTGCTGCACCTGTCCCATTTCACCATTTGTCGCACCATACAGTACTTACACAGGATCTGAACCAGAGCTCCTCGCCTCTCAAGTACATCTCTGTGCTCTGTGAGCTACCAAATAAACCTACCGTCTGTGAAAACTCATAGATATGAAGCTGGATATGGGGGATGTTAATGTTCAAAAGCATCAGTTTTCAAATTTCCCAGCATATTAATATTGTTAAGGAGTCATAACATGATATTTTTTCAAGTAATTGTGTAAAAATGACGCTTTATTAATCAAAACTGTGTGAAAAAAGGAATAAAAGTTGTCAGAGTTTTACTCTAGTGTTCATTTCTTTTGACAACTGCAGTGATATGTACTTATTGGTACATATTTTGTGTCTCGCTAAAAAGTTCACCCAGGTCCAAATACGTCATGAGACCCGGGGTGCGTTACCCAAAGGCATGGTTAGCCTACTATGGTATAAATATTAAATTAGTCCATGTGTGTCATGTTCAATACAGCAGCAGGAGATCTCTAATCAGTTAAATAAAATTAAATTGTTACATGTTACCTACTATTATAATTACAGTTAAATATGCAAATTACATGCAAGTAACTCTAACCATATACCATAGTACATGCCATATAATTTATACTACTCAGTACTTGTATAATTACTCTGTAACAAGGACACCTTAAAATAAAATGCAAATCTTTTTTGTCAGCATTAAAAATAAGTACATTTTCAGTGTGCTCTCAAAGAATCGGACCCCCAGTATACTGTAAGTTCATACCCAAATCACAAGAAATGAACAGTGAGAAAAATCTAGCACAGACATATCTAAAAGCACCTTGCCTCTCCTCTGCTATCCCACGCACTTCACTCAAACACTCGCTGTCTGTCTTGCCCCTGGATGCCACTCAATCTCCCAAACTCCCACACAGTAAAAGCACTCATCACCTTGTGTAAGCAGGTGTCAGGGAGTCTGGGTGAGTAATGGTCGCTCCCCGCTGAATGAAAGTGGTGGCACAATCAGACTTGAGTTACTGCTGCTCTTTGGAAGACATAATCGCGATGATCCTTCTTCTAATGGAAGTCATTCAGTTCATTAAACCAGTTCCTTGCGTTAAACAGCTTTAAACTCAGGGGTTAGTATAGAGTAAAACTTTAAATAGTCTAAATGTTTTAACACAATTAAGCGGTAAAACAATTGGAGGTTTGTTGTTGAAACAGTGCATGGTTGCCAGATTGATAAGGATTACACCTGCATTGATTAGTGGCGGATTATATGACAGTCATAATCCTTTCACAAAGGTGGGACATTGATCTGAAATCATCTGAAAGGAATATTATCTACTCTGCAGAGGAAATGCCATTTGATCTGATGATGAATTAATTTATATCACAAACATTTCGCCACTGCAATTAGCCTATATTTGATAGCAGTCAGAGAATACTCAAGAGAGGCTATGCTTCGGCTGGAATATCCTCGTCTCATTTAAATCGTGTAATGTCTACGTCCAAATGAGTGCTTGAGAGCTGTACCCAGTTTCATTAACACCTTGCATACAGCAAGTACTTGCATTATGGGATTTGAAGACGCTTGCTCGGTCGGTGATTGTCGTCCTTTGTCAGTGCTGTTTTTTCTATTATATTGAGCCAAGGAAACCATTTGCACTATTGGTTGATTACATTTATTAAAAATATTTATTGTTAATATATAAAAATGACAATTCAAATCAAACTTGGTGTGTTTCTTATAAAACGTTAATACACCATATATGTTTTTACAGTGAAAAATCATGTTAAACATATAAATCATGTTTTGTGTGCTAAATTCTGTGCTTATTTTACTTGCACATAAATCTTAATAAAGTCATTTAAAAGAACAAAATATAAAAAATTAACATAAAAAGTAATTTATTTAGAAATTGATATATTTCTTATAATATATACTTGCAGAATGACAATGTGACATAGACTCAGAAACGGATGGATCCATTTGCAAGGCTTTATTCACAAATGAAAACAGACAGGAATCACAGTTACCAGCAGACAGGTTTGTAGTAGTAGTCAGTCCGAGAGAATAATCCGTGGGCAGGCAAAACTCACTGAGGCAGGCGGCAAGAATCAGAGTCGAGATACACAATCCAAGGTTACACACGGGAAGACAATCACCTGGGAAAAACGCTCGGTAATACCTCCATGGGAACGATAATACTTTGCGAAGGTTAGAGTAAAAGTCCAGTCATTATATAAGCAAGATAATAACAAACACCTGTGCTGCGTCCGAAATCGCTTACTTCCCTACTATATATAGTACGTGAAAAACAGTATGCGAGGCGAGTAGTATGTCCGGATTCATAGCATTCGAAAATCAGTAGGCAAGAAGTACCCGGATGACCTACTGCTTCCAGACGAATTCTATAGTATTCATACCATGGACGCTTTCCTATCCCATGAGGCTCCGGGAGAGGAGGCGTCATATTCAAAAAGTGGCTCATTTCAAGTATAAAAAACGTTGTTTATTGTGATTGAATTACACTTGTTTAACACAATCTAAATAAATGGATGACTTATTGAAAGTTTAAATTGTCGCGCTGTTGTGACGACGCATGACACGTGACAACATCAATATGGCGGATATAGTACGTCCGAATTACATTCATACTACCCACATTCATACTATATAGATCGTACTGTTTTAACAGTCGGGTAGTATGTTCAATTTTAAATGTAGTACCTACTTAAGCAGTATGCCATTTCGGACACAGCACTGGTGCAAGTAGGCCGAGGTACTTGGGCTAAAAGTGTCCGGGTAGGAACTAATATTCCGGCGAAGGTTCCCGCTGCTGCCAATCGGAGAGGACCACAGAGACACCGGTTGTGACAGACAATTTGTGGACAAACGTTTAATTTTTTTAAATTGGGAGAACTCTTAAACTAATCTTTATTTGGCCACTTAATATCTGATAATTAACAAGGCTTATTTTTACAGCACAATATTGTTTTTATGTGGTAACTTCTGCTTGTAAAGTTCTACTGTTTATTTGATTTGATTTACTTTTGCTGTACCATGGCAATACTACTATGTTTTTCTTTTACTCTTAACATGGCATGGTTGTATGAATACCATAATATTTTATTTTATTTAAGATGACTAAGGTACAGATTAAAAAATATCTTTCTGTGTTTGCATGTATGTGTGTGTCATACTAAAGGGGCATTGACCAGTCTGATAGACAACAGCAATACTGTTCATGAGTGAGTGCAGTGTCTCCATGGCAACAAACTCCCTTGAGTGTGCTCAGTGCAGTGTCACTTGCTTGCTCTGGTGTGCAAACACACACACACACACACACACACGCATGCACATACACATTAGTCCAGAATAAGCAGGGTTTCACAGGAAATTAAAAGATGAGATAAATGAACCTGACATAAAAGTGATAAAAGCACCTCAGGGCTTGTGCATATTTCACAATATGTTTCATTAGGCTATCCTTGTTGATTCTATGAATGAATAAAGTAAAATATCTGTAGTGATCATGTTTCAGGCCTTTACAGTTGAAGCTGTTTGTTTCTTCCTTTATGGCTATATCTCTTCCTGTGGTCCATTAATAATGAACCAATAGAAAAGCTGCACAGCCCAGCTGATGAGTCTGCATTGATCTCTGAAGTTACCACATACTGTACAAAACCAGCACCGCATGCACACTTATCAGCTTCATCTCTCTCTCTCTCTCTCACACACACACACACACACACACACACACACACAATTAATCATTTATTTGATCAGAGTTCACAGGAAAGTCGAAACTAAAACATGCTCATTTGTATGGCAATTTTTATTTGCATTCAGGAATACTGCATAATTATTTATCTTTATATATATATATATTTTTTTTTTTCTTTAAGTTTCTGCACATAAACATATCTTAAAGAGAAACATTCTCTTAATCGTTCTCTTTTTGTTTCAACTGCTTACACTTTTTTTTTTTACATACAGTACTTTACATAAAAACCAAGAACTGCACAAACAAAATGCAAAATGCCTCACATCTCTTGCAAAATAAAACACCTGAACACATCTCAAAAGCAAACATTTGCAACCACCTTTTTGTGCATTACTTAGAGGAGTCAAAGGCCAAGAATTGATTTGGTGTGTGGTTCTGGTTTTTGAGTGTCAGGTTTAAGAAATGGTGTGACAAGTAAAAATGTTGTGTGTAAGCAGCTGAAAAAAAAAACTGTGAACAAAACATTCTCTTAAAGAGACAGTGTAACCGTATCACTTTTATTGTCTTAATTTTCCTATTATTTTCAACCTTAAAATCACTTTGTTTCCTTATAGTTCAATCTAGTTTTTTCTTTCAATTTTGTGGTAAACATTTTACCCAGGCATGTTCTTAACAGATTTTGCAAGTCAATCAGATAGGCCTGCTTAATAACCAAAAACCATTAATAGCTTCTACAGAACAAATTGTGTGTTTATACGTTTATATTGGCTGGTAAACAGTCACAGTCATCGACGTGACATTTGTCAGTGTCTATCTCTTTCCTCATGGGGAAAGTTGTGATCAGTATTGATTAGAAGGTGAAGGATTCGTGTATAAACAGATCTATAGCTGAGGCTTTCTAAACAAAGTGTTAGCTAACTGACTTCCTGTTGGTGCCTGCATTAATTTACTTTATTGCCTTGATTATCAGGGTTCTGGTCTGTGCTGGAGCAATATTGACTCACATAGGAAAGTTATCAAAGGCACACATAACATTTATGTGCATGCACTTAAAGTAAACACACAGAGAAGAGAGCTGGTTGTTGAAAACCACAGAAAAATGAAGATCTATGTAATGTTTTGGTTGTTTTCTGCTAGATAGTAGTTAATTAGATTGTAATAAGTGCAAAGTATATTATTCACAGTTTGTCTTCTAGAAAAAAATCTGTGATAAAGTCAGATATCAATATAAACAAGTGACGCTTTTAGTTTTTTTAAAACTAAAATGACTAAAAATGATTTTCAGTAATTAATATAAAATAAAATGAAATATAAAGATTAGGTGAAACAAAATAACTTGGCCATTAACTGAAATACTATTAAAATTACTAAAACTGTATTAAAAATGAAAGTTAAATTGAAATATTTTAAAAGGTAATCCAAAATATTACAATAAATAATCAAACAAGACTTAAAGCTGAATAGAAATCTATAAAAGAAACTAATAAAAATGACAAACCACATAAAATTACTAATGAAATTAGTCATTTCATTAAAATTAAAATCAATTAAAATTTTAAAAGAATTTTTTATGTAAAAATAAAAGCCAATTTGGAATGTGCATAAATACTGTAATATTATATAAATAGCATACCACTTACATGAATTTAGAATTTCTCATCAAATAGAACCAAATTATCTGAGCTATTCTGTTCATATACATTTAAAGTTGCTGCATACGTTACTAGATTATACGGCACTTTCTATCTATCAGTCATTTTGAATGTTCACAGGACAGCCCATAAGCAGGAAGTCTGTAGTTGAGTAGCTAAATTTTGGAAAAGAGAGGCATGTCCTAACTGTCCCAGAGAGGCTAATATCACTCACCTTTAAATGGAGCATAAAAGTGAAGTAATGTCCTCTGAGCTATTAAAAATCAATTTTTGAGCAATAACGTGTTCCTCTGGGCTGACCCGGAACATCTAACTGGGGACTGATAGATTTACATCTATTTATATGTCAGTTTCAGTATACATTTTAGTGTGAATTTGTGGTTCAGTATGAGCATGTGTGTTCTACAAAACCATATGGCGGGGCAAAACGACAGCAGGACAATCTTTGGGAATCTGTGAAGAGTTGAGGACATTGTTGTTGCACCGGATTCCCTTTGCAAGCTTTGTGTGCGTGTGTTTGTCTGTGTGTGACCTGAAAGCTGCTCAGCAGTAGGCAAGCTTAACCTAAAGACGCGGTCGCTTAACCCCCCTCACACATATGCGTGTGTGTCTGTGTGGTAATGCGCATGTATACAGCATGCACAGCTGCAAACTACCACACAAACTTCCTCTTCCTGTTCTCCTGCACCACGGCCCAGTCTGTCACTCTTTGAGTCAGACGGCTCAAATTCTCCCTAGCGCAACCCTGCGCTCGCAGCTGGCTGTCAAAAAGTCATAAAAAAACATAGATTTTTTTTTTTCCCTCACGTCTGGGCCACTATGCAATCGACACAGCGGTCCAGCGCAGATTAGGCAGCGGTGATGGATAAAACCCTGGAAATTATTGTTCCACAGATTGAGTGTGTGTGCAGATGAGGTGAGTGAGGATGCGAAGGGATTATTTGTACGTGAAGCATTGTGTTATGCTTATCTAGGGAAACTGCTGTGCTCTTATAGGGTTAAAAGACAGATTTGTCTGTGCTTTAGTAGTATTTTTAGAGGACTGTGTATGGGGAAAGGTCATACGGATGTGTAAATGTGCAAGAGGGTTTTGCTGATATGCATGAAATGGTATTCACAATAATTAATGTGGCATATCTCTGAGTCTAACAGCGTATTCGATGAGAATTATGTGAGATGTTTACATCACAATTTAAGTGACAACTTGTGCACCTGTCTTTATGTTTTTGTTATTTAGTCTCTTGAACCCAGTTATAAAACCACAACTGTAACATATAAATTTCCTGGTTGTGTCAAAGACTGACCTGCCCTCTTTGATCTGTGGTAAATCTTTTGATGATTTAGGTCAGGGTTTCAACTAGGAGCATCTGCCTCAAAAAGGCAACCTGCATCTCAACATAAAAGGACTGCTATGTCAATGACTGCTTACAAAACACAAGTTTAAAGCACTTTAGATTTATGTATCTAAAGAGAATCTCAAAAGTTATAACTATTACTTGTTTCAGCTTTGTTTAAGGTGAGTAAATATCAAAGGAGTGGAGGGAAAGTATTAGAGGTGCAAATCATATTAAACATATTTCTTTTCTTATTTTAAGCAGTCTGTATTTAATTATATTTATATTAATTATATTTAACAATTTTAAATCGCACTGAATAAAGGGACTTAAACAAAAGAACTAACACCTCTGTGAGTTCTTTGTTCAAGAACAAGGTACATTTAATTGGTTCTTCCCTGTGACAAGACAGAGAATATTTTCTGTATCATCTTTTCTTACATTTAATTAGTGTAATTGTCTCTCTGTGAGGTTGCAGTCTAATCTTCGTCATCATCTGTTTCAGTTGTTTGTAAAGGTCTCTTTCAGTCTGCTTATTTCATGGGGAACAACCACAAAATCAGCACCACTCTATGAAAGGACTTAGTTATCATATTTTACAGTGACACCTGTGCAGTGGTAGCTTTTTAAATAGTAATTATCCTAATTTCTCCTTTGTTAAAATCAAAAGGTCATTTGGGATAATAAGTCACATCTGGCAGACCCGTGGTTGCACGGATTTGAATAACGAGCATTTATAAGGTCACTTGTGTATAATACAAGTTTTTATTTGATTTACAATTAATAAGCTATTTTAAATTACATATTTTACCAAACCAATTTGAAAACACACAGATGCAAATCAAGCACTTTTAGTCGCAAAAAACTACATTTTTACACAGCAGGCTACATTTGGTGACCTGACACTCTGCGTTCTGTGAAAAGCTATTATTATTTATTATTCATCATGATTTTCAAAACATTTAAAATTTTACTGGGATCCAATTTGTTGATTGCACATTATCCTCCACTTTCATCTGATTGCCTGTGTATTCTGTTCCCCCCTCCCTTTGCTTGTTTGCAGGCTCCGCGCTGATGAGGCCTCCCCTTTCCGTGCCTGGAATATTCTGGATCCCAGGAGCAGATTATTTTGTTATCACTATGATCAGATTCTTCAGGAGACTCTAGCACTGCAGACCCCCAACAAGGAGGGAAGAGACTGGGCTTGGAACCCTGTTTATCCCAAATTTAAAGTCAGACATAGAGAAGGACCCAAGAACCATGTAGGATACCTCTTTCCACCACAGGGGGGAGGGTTAACTTTGTAGTTCTTTTTTTGTACCGTTTTTTTATTTTTTTTTTTGGCTGGGAGTTGGTCTACAAGGTGAGCCAGAAATGGTCTTGCACACCTCTCCCTACCCTAGTGCCTTCCTCAGCTTTCTGAGCCGTCTCTCTTGGGCCTTTGTTTTCCCTTGCTACTGGCTGTTGGACAGGTTGTTGGCCTCCTGTGTAGCAACATCACTAGAGAAGCGTAGACGCTCCCAAGATCCCTGCTCTTTTTTGGCACTTGGGGTCCTGATCTCTACACCGCTCTACCTGGTTCTGTTACTGGCATCCTTACCCTTTGCTTTTATTGGCTTCCTCTTGTGGGCCCCACTACAGTCCATCAGGAACCCCTACATCTACTCTCACCAGAAACCAGACAAGCATGACGTTGAGCAGGGAACATCGGCTGGAACCGGGGCGGCACTTGCTGAGTGGCGTCCACAAGGTCGCAGCTTCTGTTTCGGCAGTGCCAATGTTTGCCTGCTGCCGGACTCACTTGCACGCTTCAACAACCTTGCGGACACTCAACGCCGAGCTCGTGAAGTGGGCAAGCGAATCCGTAATGGTGCCAGCAGACCCCAGATCAAGATATACATTGACTCGCCCACCAATACTTCAATTAGTGCGGCATCCTTCTGCAGTTTGGCCACCCAGGGCTTCCGCCGCACCTCATCTTTGGACCATCGTCCTGAGCCTGTAGTCACCACTGAACCTGAGACTGAGGCCTTAACTGAGTGTCCCGTTCACCCCTCGGGAGGTACAGGCTTGGATTGCCCCATCCACAGCACTGGAGGTCAGAATTCCTCAGAGTGTCCCCTCCACCCCAACGGAGAAGAGCATGCTCCCGATTGTGCCATCCACCAGTTTGCAGACCCACACTCTTCTGGTGAGTGTCCAGTGCACAGTAACATCATCCAGAACTCAGAAGACTGTCCTCTCCATCTGGCTGGAGTGCAAATCAGCATTACCTCTCCAGATTCTGAACCACCTGAGGCTGAAAAAGGAAACCACCAGACTGGGGATGGGGATACGGGTAGCCTAGAAAGCCGCACGGCCTCACGGGAATCCCTGGTTCGCTTCCACGCAGCTGATGGAGGAATCTCCCCCAACAATACTCTTTCACAACACCGCACCTTCAAAAGGCCGATTGGGCGCAAACGCCGCCACGGAGATGACGGCTTTGACCATGAGATCTCTGCCTTCTTCCCAGCCAACCTGGACTTCCTTTGTCTGCAGGAAGTCTTCGAAAGGCGAGCTGCAGACAGGCTCAGGAGGCAGCTGCACCGCTATTTTCCCTTTGTGTTGAGCGACGTGGGACGCTATGGTTGGAAAGGCTGTTGCTCCCGGTTCAAGTTCTTGAACAGCGGGCTTCTGTTGGCCAGTCGCTACCCTATTCTGGATGCCCATTATGAGTGCTTCCCTAATGGGCGCAGCGAGGATGCTCTGGCTGCTAAAGGAGTTCTTTTTGCCAAGGTGAGCTTGTTATACTCCTTCCTTATGGCATGCATGTAAGCCATTTTTCTTGCAGTTATACAATTACACCCTGGATATTGGATTCCTTTTGTTTACCCTCTGCTGGTCTATACTACACCATTTCATGTGAACCAATGCAGCTCTCAACTTGATTAACTGAATCCTTAGATCTCCAGTGTAAAGGTATCTTCAAGAGTTATGTTTTATATTCAGACAATTCATTCAGATTATCAATGTTTATACCTGCTGTTTGACATTTGATGCATGTCAGTGATATCAAATTGGCACATTAGGGCATGTTTCAGTTCTTGAACTTTCCATGGCACGTGTCTAGAGTTAAAGTTGGACTTGTGGTTTGAGTGTACACAAACAGCCTGAATAATTTATGACTAGCCCTTTGTAGCCTAGAGGGCCTTTTTAAAACACTCATCTGTCATGCCTTCAGAAACACAGGCTTCCGCTCTTTGTTGAAGCATGGCTGGATTTACAGTCCTGTTGCATTATAAATGGTCTTAATGGGGCTGTGCACTTATGCTGAGTAGATATTACAATTCAAGAAAAAGTTTCACTACCATACAATATTGTATGCTCATTTTAGTCTGGATATTGCAAAGACAGGCTCATTACTCCTGCAGCTACTGTTGCTAGCTTTTTGACACAAGGTTTATATAAGAAGCAGTGAATGTATGCGCTTGTAGCTGATGGATTATGAACTAAGGTGGTATTTAATTTAATGATGACAGTGTTCCCAGAGATGTACTGTATTTAGATTTTATGTTACATACAGTACTTGGGTAAGGTTCAGTGCATATTTAGCATACGTGACATAGGTTTCATTTTGAACATTGGGCTTATACATAAATTTAAAGTATAGAAAATTACAAACGTTGGGTTTAGCCAAATGTGAACAACAACAATTCTTCATGATTGGTGAAGTGAACTCACCCGTTGAATGCTAGTAGCCACATGCTTCTAGAAGTTTTGTTTAGGCTAGCATATAGACAGCGTATGATTAAGAGAAAGCTGTTGTGCTTTGTACGGTTGTTAAAACAATTGAGTATTCTGGATTTTTTGTATGAAATGATTTGGCATCTTAATTACACTAATTTATCTATTTGCTTTCATTAGCATGTTGGGATGTTGCATGCTTAGCATATGTTAACTAGTGTCTATATTTGTGCATGATATTAGCTTGTGTTTTTGTTTGCGTAGCCCTCATTTAGAGTGATGATGAGCACAGGCTTTTAGGGTTGCGATATCATTACTCTCTTAGCACTGTATCCGATTCTGGCGGCATTCCAAACCTGATCTCTTTTTCCCTCCATAAGGGCAAGAGGCCAGCCGCCATTGTGTGTCAGACAAAGCTGCTAAATACTAACTCTGAATGTGTGTGTGCTAGAGAGAGAGAGAGAGAGAAGCATGTTAAATATTGAGTACTGTACACAGTGAAACAGAAGGTCAATGCCTTTGCCCTGTACATGTACTTACTAAATAGATTCTTATTTGAATTGACGTTCAATCTTTTACGGGGGTGTAAGTTTAACCAACTGCTTACAGAAGTTATTGATGCTCTTTGGATACACCTCCAAGGTCCTGGCTTCTTATTTGCTTATCTGCTGAACCACAGAATACATCTGTCATCAGGTCCTGAAGGTTTTAAAACAAGGCTAGAGTAATTCCGTTTATCATTTCAAATTTAATGAGGATAGAAATAACAATGCGTTCTAACCAGGCATGTGTTTTCAGCCACAATCTGTTTGTCTAATAACTTGAACTTGAAACTGCTGAATGATGTGGCACAATCACAGCCAATTAAATGATAGTAATGCACAGCTATTCAAAGCAAGATTTTGAATCAGTGAGATTCCATGGGCCGTCCTGCCCAAGCTACATAGCTAGTACACAATGTTAAACCACAACTACAGTTACTTTGAACTGTAAGTATAAATCTGTACAGTTGGACAACACAGATAATTCCAGAAAAGAACGGCTGTGAAAATCCCTATAGAGCCTGACAACTGGAGCAAAACCCAAAATAATTAATTTGAAAGCTCACACTTCAGTTCTTAGGTGAAAAAAAAAAAAAGTTTAATTAACACAGTCAGAAGGAACGGGGATGTGGAAGGTCAGTGTCTCTCTGTATGTCTTGTTCTTTTCTCGTACTACCTCTCATCTTTACTGCCAACCCCAGACTCGACCCCTGTTGTCTGTGTCATTAATGTTACTCAAACAACAAAAGCCAGAAATAATCACTCACTGCCCTTGACTGAATCATTTAATAACTTTAATAAGAATCAAAGGCTAAGTTTAATTCATACAGTGATGCAAAGTTCAGCTGTGTTTATATTGATAATACATCTCAAAATTTGGAAGATTGTGATTTTACTTTTTAAGATTGTTATACTTTATTTTAGGAAGATTGCACACAAGTTACATTTTGTTACATTATCATTGTTTTTACAAACCGAGCAGTGTTTATCTGGTACAAAGCAATGAAATTTAATTTAAACCATTAAATTAAACAGATGCATTTAAGTATACACAATTTGCATAATTTTGGAAAGTCGAAATTAGTGAAAAATGCCAAAACTGCAAAACTGCTCTCACGCTCCTGAAAAATTGGTCAGTAGTATTGCAACACTGCTTTTCACCCCCGGGCCATTTTGGATAATAAAAGGTCAGCATCTGATAAATAAACAGATAAAACTTTGTCAAATAATTTATTAGTGGGGGAAGGTGTGTAAAATGAATGGGGGAGAGTGGGAGGGATGTGTGTGGAGTGGAAATATTAATTAAAAATGCTTCCCATACGACTGAGCAGCCCTTTAATTAAGGCCTTTCAGCATGTATGTTCAGCCCTCTTATTATTATTCAAGAGCTCTCCACACTCACAACGTCAAGGGTAGATGCTTGTTTAGGGTTTGCATGATTGTTAGCAAACTGTTGACGGGTATGCATAAATTCCATGTGTACTACAGTATATGTATAGGAATGTTTATGCTTTTTTTTGTCCTAAAAGAGAAAAATATTTTAAATTGTAATAATATTCTACAACATTGCTTTTTTTACTGTATTTTTCATTAAATAAATGCACCCTTTTTCCAAAACTAAAAAATCTAGCTGGTCAGACATCGCTTTCATTGCTTTTTTGCAAAAAGGAATAGTTCATGTGTCAGCATTCACAATGCAGAACTATCTTGTCCACCCAGATCATTCATGGAAATTGTTGCAAAATAAATCAAAACAGAGGTTGTTTATATATATATATAAGTAGAGAGAGAGCGAAGTGTTAAAGGGACAGTAGCAAAAAATAGCTGGTAAAGGTCAGAGGGCCATTCATAAAACAAGAATCTGCCTAAATATTGCACAAATCCATTATTATGTAAGTTGCTGCATTCCTTCAATGGAAAATGATATACAAATGGATTTATGAGAGCCATTCTTGTCAATTTGCTCTGCTGGTGGTTCATGAATGAGCCTCGGAGAGGAGGATTGGTTGTGTAAAACTAAATTACTGTTTTTAGTGCAAGATAATTTTACTGTTATTATTCATAGTCTTCAGGGGGGATTGCAAGATTGCAAAATATCCTCCTAAAGCTTGGAGATTATACAGCAATCAGTGGTGTCTTTCAGCAGTAAAAGACCGTGACCCGCTGCCCCTGCTGTGGTCAGCTCTATTTGCCAAGCTTTGTTAGTGTAAAGTACTAGCTGTCTTCAGCTATAGTCATGTCTTTGCTGTGTGTGTTATCAGCTCAGCATTCAAGCTGCCAGTAGGAGTGGATTAGAAGAACTGGAGGAAGTTTATTAGACAGCCAAGCCTTCCTCTGTGTGTGTGAGTGTGAGAGTGTGTGTGTGTGTGTGTGTGTGATGGACTTACTAAGCCGGCTGACTGTTTCTCCTTTGGGCAAATAATCTTTAACCTTATAAGAGATCTCAAAAGTGGCAGACACATTCCAATTAGCACACTGCTCATTAACACTTACTTGCATGTATGCACACATAATCACAACACAAAACCTTGTCCAAGGTCAGACACTGAACTTGCACACACTTAAGATGACATTTCAGCAGTCAACACCAATACCAGGGAAATTTCCCAGGTGCACTTTTTAAAATAAAAGAACAGTACAGGCAGTAAAACTCTGACATCTTTTATTCCTTTTCACACCAGAATGAGTTTTGATTAATAAAGTGTAATATTCGCAAAATTACTTGAAGAATATCATGTTATGACTTTAAAACAATGTTAATATACTGGGATATTTGAAATCTGATGTTTTTTAATGTAAGCATCACACATATCCAGCTTCGTATCTATGGGTTTTCATAGATGATAGGTTTGTTTGGTAGCTCACGGAGTACAGAGATGTACTTGAGAGACAAAGAGCTCCGGTTTGAATCTTGGTTGCAAATTTCACTTATCTTTTGGCAAAATGTTATTTGATTATCACATTATGAACTGCTGTATTTATTTTGCCTATGAAATGTATACTTGGGCATTGAAAAACTGTCCTTGTTGGTACTTGGTGCAACTGATACTGTAAAAATATTTTATTTTATTTTACTGTATTTTATTTCAACCACTGAGATCCCTATAGACACATAAAACATTTCCATCCATCTGAGTTCCTGCCTGCTCTAGTCTGTCAGTGTAACACACACTTAGCCAAGCATGAATAAACGTTTGAAATATTCATACACAAGGACACAGGAAGAGAAAGAGAGGCAGTAAAACAGTGGAACAGAGAAAGGCAATGAAGCTGAGTGAGGAAAAGGTGAATGATGAAATGAAAGAGAACTACTCCTGGTTGATCTAAAGCAGTGAGCTCATGGTACAGACCACATGGTCAGACTAGTCTCATTAGTGTAATTAAATCTACAAATCAACTCTGAAAAACAATGACATTTATTATCGCCTGCTGCTGAAATGTAGAATTTGCAGTTTGTGGAGGACTTCAGGATTTGGAAGGAGGTTGAGAAACTGTGTCCAGCTGTATTGTAGCACTCAGCACTTTGAATAGGAGTCCTTGCTGGGAATGAGCCATTGTAAGTCATTGAATGATTTACACTGAATGGGCCGTCTGGATGAAAAGAGGACAGAGAGATGCCAGTGCTGGAACTAGCACAACATACAAAGCCTACATAACAAAACAGGATGGAAAAATACACACTCACACTAGCAAAAACATATTTACAGTAAGATTTTTTTAAAATGTATTTTATATAATAGTACATGCTAGTTTTCTTTGTTTTCCTTAACATGTAGATTTACTTTGGCTGCCTTTGATGCATTCATTTAAATGAAAAAATACAAATATTAACACTATGAAATGTAAAATCCCTAGCAAATATCAAAATCAAAATCCATTGTTCATACTTAACATTATAATGTTGTGAAGCCTAAAAAAAAAAAAAAAAAGTAAGATATTTCGTACGTTTAATATTTACATCATATATATATATTATATATATGAGCTTATGTGTGTATATATGTGTTATTTTCTTGTATTTTATCTATATTGATATTTTATTGTACATGAAAATTTTGCCTATTTTTACATTTAGATTTGCTTTTGCTCATTTACTTTTGACAAACAAGTAATAGCAATAAAATTAAATAAAATAACACTGTTAAATGTGAACACACAAATATACACTGGATATATTTGCAGACAGCTTATCTGGGTATGTGTGTGTGAAAAAAAAAAGCATGTTAAATTTGTTCTCCACTTACTAATCAATTTGTCTTTTTGAAGTATTCAGTCCGTCTGCTCACTAATGAGCCCATATAATGCATGAGAAAAACAAGAAGAAATTTGGCACGGCTGAATAAAATGATGATACGAGCAGGTGTTTTGAAGAGCTCAGAGGTGTGCAGGCTCTGACTATTAGCTTTTAACATGATCCCCAGACAAGCCACGGACAGATGAAAGGAATCTAGTGTGTTATGACAGAAGAAGCTGACAGAGGAACAGTGCAACAGTCCTCGGGGGTGTTGACGGCACTTCATAACTGATTTTGCATTTCTGTAATGCGTTTGATGTGGAAAAGTTCTCACTCTTCAATCTCTTTTGTCTTCCTGCTCTATTCTCTCAGGTGCAGGTGGGAAGCTCTGCTCAGGATCAGCGGGTTGTTGGATATATCGCT
Organism: Enteromius radiatus; assembly: GCA_032357445.1. Classification (NCBI taxonomy): domain Eukaryota; kingdom Metazoa; phylum Chordata; class Actinopteri; order Cypriniformes; family Cyprinidae; genus Enteromius; species Enteromius radiatus. Next base: position 6,465,333 of record JAUCMS010000055.1, on the reverse strand, counting down.
TGTACTCATCTGCATGCCATTGAAGGTGGGTGTCTATTTCATATATAGTCATATCTGAAACTAGGATATCATGTTGTTAGGACTGTTTTTGTCCATACGCTGGAAGTCAATGGTAACCAAAACTAGGGAGACAATCTTCAAATTCAGATATTTTTTTTATGTAGTCTCATTTAACTGTTATGCAGAACAAAATAATTACATATCATACATGGTTCTCGGTGTACATTACAGAAATACACACATCCTGTGAGAGCACTAATTAAGTGGGCAAATAAATGTACAGTCATTTGCATTTGCAGCCCGCATGGAAAATGTAGAAGACGGCACTGTTGCATTTTAATAACTTCTGAGGTTTATTTTGCTGTGTTTATATAAGCTGTTTGATCGGTTACATCAAGGAGCTGTAAAGACCGGTTACATTCGCGGTGTGGATGAATCATGTTTGTGTTGGAGACTCAAGGTCTATAGAAGAGTCTCTTACAAAACAAAAACAAACACTCTGTTAGTCTTTGAACGTGTTTCTGATTGTACGTGATCTCGGAGGCATCTGTCACAGGAAATCAACATGTGCTGTTGTGAATAATTAAGTGAAGCATCTTCTCATAGGATAAAGAAATGCAATCTCGTGCATAATTATGAGCTGATGATGATTTGCAGGTCAACTTGTGATAATAACATGATGTGGATTTTAAACACGCAAGACGAAAATGGTGCAAAAACATAAAAACTAACCACTTTTTCCCTACAATTTTTTTATATCACTGTTAAAAAAGACATCTCAGTGAAAATCCAATTTGGTCTTTCATAATCCTTTGTTGTTTGTGAAAAATGTAATATTGAGCATTTATTTATTTTTTATTTTATTATTATTTAATTCCCAAATAATTATTATTCATTATAATTAATAATATAATTATAGAATTCTGAATAATTATTGATTATTAATGATATTTATAGATTTAGCAGACTACTTAAGCTACTTAACAATGTAAACTTGTAATTTGCTTTTTTTATGTAAAATAATATAAGGATTTATTTTATAGATAATGAAATATTGTTAGTATTATAATTAATAATATTATAGTGTATATGTAATATTAATTATTATGCCTATTAATAATCGAATTATCTAATGTAATATACAGTAATATAATATTTTATGATTATTAATAATTTAATATTAATTATAATATTTTTGTTGTTGTTCATGGTATTATTTATTATAAATGTTGAAAAAAAAAATATATAAATATTTATCTAAAATCATAAATATATAACATTTTTATATGAGAAAGTGTTGTGTTATGGAGCTATTTTTCTATTCACAAGCTCATGTTTTTTTCATGTTGTATTCTGACACACACTTATAAACCCCCGGTGGTGTTGCTGTAGTCTGACTGGTGCGCTGATGTCGAGTGATCCTGACAGGTTTGTCCTGATCCTACGGCTCGTTTGCTGTAGATCTGTAGATTTCCACACAGAGCATTAAAACAGTTGTGTAGATGCGAGCGTTCATGTACAACCCATAAAAAGCACCTTTTTGCTTTATCTCAGTATCTTGTATCATGCACACACACCCGAATCACCACTTCACATCCAGGGCCTGTGACATCACTGCATGTTGACCCCTGTTCTCTGCTCCGATTAATCAACGTGTCCCGCTCGCCTACAGGCTCCCTGTTCCCATGGCGACGGGCTCTCGCCGATCCTAGCGTCAGCCCTATTTAAAGCTCGTGGTCTCTAGCACTCATTTTTTACGAAGACACTCTTGCTATTCCGGGATCCACCTACGCCTCTGTGTGTCTGCCACCCGATCTAAATATAGAGCAGGGGCTATTTCAGGAGGATTAATGAAACATGAGGGAACGAGGCTAGAAACGGGAAAGAAGGCAGGAAACCTGATTATGCTGGAGATGATGCTGGACAGGGACTTTCAGGGACAAGTGTGGTTCAGTTAATAGAGGAGGCAGCTTCATCTCTGGATATTCTCAATCGCTTGTTTGTACCTGTCACACTCTCTCTGTGTGTGTGTGTGTGTTACGGACTTTGACAGTGCCGAGGCGGATTTAAGTTATTCTTCTGACATACACACATATATGTGAGCTTGTTCACTTGTCATGGGCACACTGAAGTGGGGTTTCTTGCAGTGTAGAGATTTCAGAGAGACTATGTAAGACCTAGAGGGACAATTTTTATGCCTAATGTAGTTCATTTGCCTCAAAATTAAACATCTGATTTACAGCCCTGAAAAGTAGGGAGTTTCCTTATATATATATATATATATATATATATACTGCATATATAATATATATTATATACTGTTAGATAAATTTACGACTTTTTAAGAGCAGGTAAAAAAAAATCTAATGGAATCCAGTACATCAATGTGGTTTCTAAATGCAAATTTCTTGTATTATAAATCCTTTACATTTTTTTACTGATTTCTATTACTTTGTAATTAATTAATTTTACAATAAAGACCAAAATAATAAGGAATATTGAACATATTTTTGTCTTGTTTGTCCTGTTTTCTGCCAAAAGACTTACAGGACTAACAGGTTTTTGTAGCCAAATGACAGATATTTGTTCTTATTTTGAACATAAGATCTCTTATTATCATTTAATTTTTATCTAATATTTGTTTTTTTTTTTTTAGAAAAAAGACATTTGCATCTCAGCTAATATCTCGTATTGATGTAAAGATATAAAGAAATATTTCTACTGGAACAGAAAACAAAAAAACTAAGAAAATTATTCTTTTTTTTCTCTTTTTTTGCAGTGCATGAAACATTTAATTTCATTTTTTTTTTTTACTTTATTTTTTTAGATTTTAAGATTTTCTAATATGATTTAAGACTTTTTCAAGGCCTTCATTTTTGGAAAGGCAAATATAGACTTTTTAAGACAAAAAGCAAAAACTAATATATATATATATATATATATAATTTATTTGTTTATTTATTTTGATCTGCAGATGTACCCTTTAATATTTTTGTTAGTATTTTATTTTATATGGATATTTTATATGCATTTTGTCACTTATAGGCTACCATTTAAAAGTTTGTGGTTAGTAACATTTTAGTAAATTTAATGCATTAAATTGATAAAAAATTATGACAATAAAGACATTTACAGTACAATGTTACAAAGTTTCTATTTTATTTAAACAAACAAACATAATATAATAAAACACACAATAAAAAAGATGATAACATTTTTGCAAATAAACTAGTGCTGTCAAACGATTAATCGCGATTAATCGCATCCAAAATAAAAGTTTTTCTTTACATAATATATTTG
>JAUCMS010000055.1:6447918-6458103 GCA_032357445.1 Enteromius radiatus | reverse complement strand
ATGTGTGTGTGTGTGTGTGTGTGTGTATATATATATATATATATATATATATATATATATGGACATATACATCATATGTATTTATATATATATATATATATATATACAAACACACACACAGTATATATTTTGAAAATATTTGTATCGACAGACCATAAATAAATATATTTAATATATAAACGTAACATTTTTTCTTAAAAACATGCATGTTTTTAAGAAAAAATGTGTGTTTAATTATATATACATAATAAATATATACAGTACACAAACAAAAACTTAATCATTGCCCAGCACTAAATAAAATGTATATTTTCCAAAATCATTTCATTGTTAAAAAAAAAAAAAAAAAAAAAAGAAAAACCTGAATGTGTTTGATTACATTTCTGCAAAACAAGGATTTATCTGACTTCCTCATGAATAACTTGTTCTGTTTGAATACATCTATAGAACAAACTTCACAAAGATTTATTATTCAGCTATTTAATAGGTAGGAAGTTATTCACACTTGTTTAACATTTTGTGATTTTGTAATAAATGATAAGCCTTTCTCATTTCAGTAGGCTTCATGAATCTGGTACCTCATGGTTCATTTTCAAAACATTTACAGAGGTTTTTAGAAGCACATTGAAATCCTTACATAAAGAACAATAGTCATAAATAGCACCTTAATGGAAAGTACTGGAACTATCGGTCTGGTGAGGAAAGACTAGGTGCAGATGGCACATTAGATACATGTGTAAATCAGCACAATCATGACTCATGCAGATCTCTCTTGAGCTTATTTTAACATTGGTGTTACTCTCAGCGGTCCCAGTGGGTTTTGTCCCTGTTAGTTGCTCTCAAGAGACCTTGATTACATAGAGATGTCAAATATCTGCTGCTTGAATGATTTAAAGGTTTTTAAGTGATCGTACTCTAAGGGTATGAATATGCAACAACGTTTTTACGTACCTTACTGCATGCTTCGCCACAGTGAAATGTCCACTGAGTGGCACCAAAACACAGGTTCAGTATGTAAACCCTGGCACATTTTAATTACATTGATATAGATGTGTATTGCAGTGGTTCAGAATTCAAATTTCCATGGACTGTTGCTAAAAGCTAATGCTCTATCATGTTGGAAATTTCCCATACACCAAATTCATTTCTTTTGGAAAATGCAGTGATATGTACTTATTGGTACATATTTAGTGTCTGGCTAAAAAGTGCACCAAGGTACGTTTATGCCATGAGACCAGGTAGTAAACTTCATATGTGTGTTTGCATGCATGTGCATATTATACAGGTACACTGCTGGACACGAGTGGTCTTTATGATGAGGAAGTGAGCTCACCAGAGAGCCTACAAAAGTAAGTTGAGCACAAATGCAAAAAAATATGTATAGGTTAGGACTTTGTAACAGACAATGATTGCATTTCTCTGACAGGGTTATGGAGAATGAAGAGGGGAGAAAAGAGTACTTGGTGTTCCCCGCTAGCAAGAATCATTGTCCCAGCCAGAAGGGGCGCAAAATCCCCCTGAAAGGCAATGGCAGGAGAATCGATTACATACTTTATAAAGAGGAAGGCCTGCAGCAAGACTGGAAAGTGGTGAGTTCTGATGAATAAACCTACTTCCCTTTTCGAGTACATTATGCAAGTAATGACTGAACACTAACTATGATTAAAATTCTGCGGGAATGCAGGAACTGGGACTGCACACAATAAACAAATGAGCTCATGTTCAGTAGCATGTTCATGCATGTTTTTGGAAAAAATATGATCACACTGCTTGTGCTGTATCTGTAGCATAAAATAAATAAATATATACTTTGCAACAGAACATACTGCCCTTGGTATCCTATCCCACAATGCAGTGCAGGTTTGTCAGGCAACTTACTATGCCTCCTTAACTCTTTGGTGCCATCCCATGGAGTAGTGTAGCAATAGCATCCAAAAACTTTAATAGCATCTGACAGGTTTTAATGCACATATTCACAGAGGTATAAATTTCTGTATGATATGTCTTTTGCTGTTATCTTCGGTTATTAAAAACTTTATCTATCACCCCTTAAAGGATATAGAGGAGTTCAGCTTCATCACTCAACTCGCTGGATTGACTGACCACCTCTCAGTGGCTGCAAGATTGGTTGTGTCAACTGGAGAAGAGGAGACTTAGGACCCGGCCATAATTCAGAAAAATCAATGCCACGGAGAGAGAGGGGAGAGGCAAAGAGAGAGCGAGAGAAGTGAGCGAAAGGAAAAACAGCAGGAGGAGGCATTCGTCAAGCTTCCTGACAGATGAGGGCATGGTGATTGAGAGGGTTAGTAAGTCATAAAAAATGATGGATGACACAGATGGAAAACACAGACACGAGAGGGGGGGTGAAGAAAAGGAGAAAACCACCAATCAGCTCAAAGCAGCATGAAGGTGCGTGATTTTGTGGACTTTGGTTCTCCATCCACCCCTGGACTCTGCGTGTTTACATCTGAACTGAGGAACAAAATTAAAGATTTACTCACCTTTGCACTTCTGAAGCTTCTCTGGGGCCCTTAAAGGGGCGGAGGCCATTTTCTGGTGCCATGACCCGGGTATTCGATTGAAGGCTGTTGCATGAAAGAATGCGTACATTGACTGTTCCGGTAGTCCTGTCACACAATATGGACAAGGATGTGTACGTCTGTGTGTTTAAAGTTAGTCCACCTCAAGATCTATCCCTCAGCGTTCTTCAAAAGACCTCAGCAAGTGTCTTTCTTTTCTAACGTCTTTCTAAAGTTTCTATGGTCTCGCGCCATCTTTTTAGGAAGTTTATATACCGATATACAATTCTGATCAAGGTTGCATTGTATGGCCTCATGTAACACTAAGTTAAACGATTGAGAACATCTTTTGTTGACCGCTGGGATGCAATGTTATAGTCCTGAACTATGGGAAAACTGAGCAACTGGTGGGGATTTAACTCCAGACTGTTGGTAAATGCATGTTTCTCAGTGCACTGCCATGTTTGTCATGGCCTGCATGTTTGACGTGAACCCTGAGACGCAATTAAAACAGGCTATTTTTCCACACACAAGTCCCCTCCCCTAACACTTTTCCTTCTTGCAGTATTGCTGTGGCTCCATTGCAGGAGAATGATGTCATAAAAGGCATCACAGTGTTCACTGTTTACATATTTGAGCCAAGATTGTCGTCCCCTGCAAATGTTTACACACTTATCAGGCAATGGTACCCCAAGAACTACCCCAGGTAGACCCACCGAAGCTCGCTCTTCATGTGTTAACACAATTGCTTTTATACTCTCTAAAATTCTCTTGTTATAAGTTGTTATTATTGCTATTATTGTTATGATTATCATTATTCTTATGATTACTATGGTTCGTAGACTTGACATTATGTGCTTTTTACAAATGACTACATTCCCCATGATGCGTTTATCTGCTTTTTTGCTGTGTTAGAGGTTTACAGCAATGTAGTGTAGAGCTCCGCCCTGTTTTGACTGACAGATTAATTGGCCAATCAGTTTGCCTATAAACAGCTTTAGAAACTATCAGATATCAAATGCTGTGTTCCATTCAGTTCTGAATGTTCAAGGGAAAGCAACTGAACCACTCGAACCAAAAAAGCATTCGGCTGTGTAAAAGTTATACACATTCATTAGATGTGTAAATACATACTCTCTCATGAATGTGCACACTTTTCTGTTTCTATTTGGCCTACTATTTATATGCAGAAAAACACTATTTGGCAGGTTTAAGAGTGTGGGGTTGGTGTGCATATGCAAGTCAACAAAGTGCGTATCATATACATGCAAAAGCTGTGTATTATATGCATGTCAAATGTGTATCGTATGCATGCCAAAGTCAGTTTCTGCATATAAATAGCACGTAAAATGCAAGAAAAAATTGTGCTATTGATTCACATGAAACCAGTCTCTAAAATACTAAAAGAATAACAAAGTGTTTCTTCCTCACTGGGTTAAAAGATTTTGAGCATGGAGAGTAACTCTTAAAGGGACAGTTCGCCCTAAAATTAAAATTCTGTCTTTACTCACAGCTTTACTTACAACTTTACTTGTGTCACCCGTAAGATCTTTATTTATCTTTGGAAAACAAATTAAGATATTTTTGATGAAATCCAAACGCTTTCTGACCCTGCGACTGACACGTTAATGGCCCAGAAATTTAGTTTGTTAAAACACATTCATAATGTCTGAGGGTAATTAATGATGGAATGATTAAATTTTTTTGAGTGAACTATCCCTTTAAGAGTAGGTTCTTTTTATTGAATCAATAACTTGCTTTTGAGTCCATCTTTTTTTTTCAATAAAAAACTGGTTCAGCTTTTTGCAACTAACAGAGATTTACAACAGCATAGTTACAACAACGTTCATCATACTGTAGTTAAAATGATTGTTTATGACAATGTCTAATTAAATATGTTTATGAGTTTATTCAGCATTTTATAAATATTAATGAATAACAGATGTTATCACATTTTTTGTTTATTTTTATATTCTTTTTATTTAATATACAAAAACTGTTTTTATTCTACCAATTATTGAAAAAAAAAAAAGGTATGGTTTGAAGCCAGTGATAAAAACAATCCACATCAAACTTTGGATGGAGCGCAGCATTGATCTAGTTCCATTCATTTTAATCTTGCTATCGTTCTTCAATCAGGTCAGTGTGCCATAATAACACAAAACCCTACAGTATCCAGAACCACCAATGCTAATGCTTATAAGGGAGCATGGGTATGATTCAGATTATCTCTTGGTAACCTGTGTTTATTTAATTTGAAGTTAAACTCTTCCTATTGTATCTAAACTGACGTCATTTTTCAAGGTCATTGTTAAAGGGTCAGACAGGGAGAGCTGTAGTAGAGATGCATGCAGTGAAATAATGAAGCTTCACCATTTCTCACTCTCATCGCTGTCCATTAAGATCTTACTGTTCTCTATATATTGTTTTCAAGACTATGTACTTTTTGTTGTTGTTTCTGTTTTCTTTTCTTATTTTACATTTCGAGGAAATGCGGCTTGCTGCGAGCTTTCAGCTGGTCAGGCTCTCAAGGGGAAAATGGAAAGGGAAAAGCTTTCTCAGTGTCAGCTCTTTATAAATGCATTTTGTTTCTGCTCTTTATTAAAAAAATCCCTCTTTGATTCAAACTGTGTGTGTGTTTTGATTATTCGTTAAAAGTGGGTTGAGAATTTTGTTTCAAATTATTCCCAGTGGAAAGTAATTATGAATATTTTGATAAATTCTTTATCAAAGTATTCAAAAAGATTACTTTGTAAGATAATAAATGTCTTTACTGCCATTATTGATCAATTTAATGCATCCTTGCTAAATAAAAATATTACTTTCTGAGTAATGGTATTGTATTTACAGTACAGAAGTTTAAACTCACTTTAAATTAAAAAACGACAAAGACTATAAAATGGTTTTCCATATTATAGTCCTTATTAAAAATGGAATCTCCCAGTTTCTCTTCATTATTTTTTAAATGTGTTATTTATTTACTTATTTATTTAAAATAAGCATTCTTTATATTTTTCTTATTTATTTATTTTTATAGTTTAGGGAAGAGTGGGGACAGTCACATGTCATTTTCATGTCATTGACATGAATTTTTGTCATACTGTCTAATCTGTTCAAGTATGATCTTTATAGTTATATAGTTTGAATGTGGGGGGGATCATGCAAATGATTGATGCAACTTCCCCTCGGTACTGTACCATATATTTTTCAGGGTCCATTTAAATACAAATTACTTCCATATTATGATATGTACACATGTTGTAACAGTATGGGCAGGTAGGTGACATGTATGGGTTTAATATGTATATATTTTGTCTTTCTAAAACAAACGGTCGCTGAGAAACTGAAGGAAATGTAAAAAGTGTTGCAACTGCCCCCACTCTCCCCTATAATACACCTTTATAAGTTGCCTTTTTTTGAAGTTTCTGTGGGGTGGGCAATAAATGGTCAAATTATTTAAATTATTAACACAATCTTTATTAAAATATCAAATTGTCACAGACACGCCAGACTCCACACTCACCCAATCACAGCGCTCGCTCTCCCCTGAATTCTAATCACCGACACCTGCCAACGATCAAGACACTCATCAGCCACCACATAAAACCACACACCACATCACAGTCACTGTCTGAGCTCATTTCCTGATAAGTGGACTCAACTCTGGCAAGCTATATCCTAAAACACTACTTGCCTTTATACTTACAGTACCTTGTGATATCACCTGTGTTCTCCGCAATCTCTGTCTCTTCCCCAGGCTCCTTGGATTCCCTCCCTGTGTCTCCAGCGTCTCAAGTTTGTGGTTTGTAGTTGTGGTTCATCGTCTGTTTGTTCTCCAACGCTCCTTTGATCCTGCAAGATAAAGTGACTGAGTTTACTCTGCTATATCAACAACTGTTATACTCACCGTTATCACCAGTCCCGACCTCTGTTGCTCCTCTGCTGCCTAAAATAAAGACTTCCTTGCATTTACCTTTAGAATTCACAAGTATATAAATATATTCACAATTATACATCTTCCTCCCCACCACAACCAGGGGCTATTATTTTCTTCTTAAATTATGATGAATGTCATTTGTCCCGCCCTGAACTGTAGATCGAAAGAGGATGTGATACAAGCGGCGACATTTATTTTCTTACAGTCTCCAATTAGTGGTATTAAAAGTGTGAGTCTGTATATAACCACTTTAGGCTCTTCTATTAATCAGGCCTGCAAAATGTAGCTGTCTTCATGCCATGTCATAAATATACAAGTTTTAATTAACAGGTTGGTCGGTGTAACCGTCATTCGCAGATGGCAAAGGACCCTGCGCTCTTCGCGCACTGAATGCAAAAAGCACACCCTGTATAGTCCAATTCACAAACAAATGACTCTTAAAGGAACACACCACCACTTTTAAAAAAAAATATATTTTCCAACTCCCAAAAAGTTAAACTGTTGGCATAACGCTCAAAAATGACCAAAGAGTTTCAATATTTTTCCTATTGAAAACTTGACTCTTCTATACAGTAGTTACACTGTGTACTAAGACCGACAGAAAATGAATAGCTGGGATTTTCTAGGCTGATACAGCTATACACCAGCCTTGAAGTTTGAAGTAGGAAAGGACTGTTTATAAAACATTCAATACTAAAGTGCTGGCCTTGTGCGCAACAGGAACACAAGGTTTCACTTCAGTCAAACTTAATGCTAGTTCTTCTTCACAAGCTACAGAAAATGAAGCAGTTTGGAATAAGTGACATCTTAAAAAAACATTCCACCTCGAGCAAGTATTTGTCCAGCGCTGAGGCATTTTCTCTTTCCTTGATCCTGTTTTCCTGTGTTTTCCTGTTTCGCAGTTGTAATACTTTTAGGGAACGAAAACTAATATTGATGTTTTCTGCAAAACAAATGAAAGTGCAATCAGCCATAAACTAACAATAGCTGCTCAGTAGATAGAAAATGGCTATGAATAAGACTGCGATAATCTGAATTACGTGTGAAGATCTAGCAGTCTTGTATTTGTTTATGCACTGTTGTTATTCTAATTGACTGCATTTGTAACTTCTTTAGTTAAAATGGGCATATTTCTATGTCATAAAGAGGAAAGTTACTGATAGAGTAAAACAGCATTTTCAATCAGCCCCTCTATATATTAAGCATTAGTTGAAATGGGTAAATGCATGTGTTGGCATGAACAAGCCTTATGCACTATATATTTTTATTAGAGAAGTAGCATGTTTGTGAGACAGATAAAATCAAAGAACTGTAGCCTTGTATTAGGCCTGTACTAGTCTCTTTATGGTACAAGACAAACACACTGAGTATGAACCTGTACTAATTGCTTTGTGATACAATTAAAATGATATTTGTGATGTTCTGACAACTGGCAGTGCTCCAGCATTAAAGCATGTGCCAGGAATTGTGAGATAACGGTTGCAGCTGAAGTTGGGATAGACTGAAATATAACTATGTTTCTGATTATTGGTCAGCAAAATGATATGACAGAGTGTTATGATTGAGACGTGCAGCTGGCATCTAAGCTTTGGGATCTGGACCTTCCTGACCTTGAGAGATTTTCTTCATGACTTTTTCCACAAGTTAGGGGCTGTAATTTCAGTGAATAAAGTAATACATTTTAGTAATAAAAAGTAATACATTTATAAAAATAAGTAATACGTTTTCAGTGACAAATCTGAGTAATATTTCACTGATAAAATGCAGCATAGTTATATCACATGCTTTAATTTAGTTAGTTTTCCCCTGCAAATTAAAATTAATTAATTAAATTAATTCTTATATACTGATATGTTTTTGTGTGTGTGTTAATGACAATCTATACGTGTACACTGGTCATATAAATATGATAAGTGCTTTTTGTAACATTGATTGCTTAGCCTATTTTAATGCTGTCAGCTACACGAAGAAGCTTTAAAAAGCCCCTTAAATAATTCCCCTGCATTTTGCAACATAAATTACCAATTTATTTTTAAAGGGATTCTTTCGAAGCTTGGGAAAACAAAAAGGATACCTTTGTTACATTCAATAACCTAAATAACTACAGGGAATTGTTTGGATAAAATGAGTAGTTAGTTCTTTCCCTTTGGTAAGACATGATTTAAAATCAAATGGACGGTCACATTAGCCGATTAGTTCTGCAGAATTCAACACTGATCTGTGAATCATCAGGAATGTACCTTAATGTACATGGTTCTAACACACTGACTTACTTGAATGATGTGCGCTTTAAAACAAGCCTCATGGCACAGATACACAAAGTCGCTAAAGTGTGTCTGTTTCGTTATGATATAATTCAAATACGTATGAATCAGAGAATGAAAAGACTCATCTGCATTTATCCAGTGTCCAACAGGTGTGTGAGAGATGGATTTAAAACCATTACATTTATAGTAAAGCTCAATTAAATATTACACTTTATTTTATTTCAGCCAAAAAGTTAATAATAATAATAAATAAATAATAGTTGAGGAGTAGGCGTTTGAATCTCAAGTGAAACTGTCCATGTGGCTAAACACAAAAATGTCAGAAGTTCACAGTATGAGCGTTGCTTGCTGATGACATTTGTCATGCATTTTGTACCCCTTTTCGAAAGAGGATGTGATACTTGGGGCATTTGTGCTGTCTAAATGTGGCGCCAGCGTGTCTTTAAGAAAGTTTATGACAGCAGTAACTTTTAACAATTAGGTTTCAACTAACTAGAGTTTTTTTTTTAAATTTAGAATCGCATTGAGATGTCGACTAATGTCTCTTGCAAATACATGAAATCATATTTTTAATGAAAGGTGTTTATTCTAGCAATAAAATGTATTATTATAACTATTATTATTATTGACTCCAGAACATCTATATATAGCCCATTCATTCTCTCACCCTAAAATATAATAATATATATTTATAATATTTGGTTAATTTCTTCTTTGTTTCTTCTTTTTCTACTACCTCACATTCAATCACATTTTCAGTGAAAGGTTATTCTATTCTATATATATATATATATTAAATTAATTATTAATTATTATTATTATTACTGGATGCAGAACATCTATATATAACCTATTCATGCTTCCATTCTAAAAATAATAATATATATTTATAATATATGGTTAATTTCATCTTCTTTTTTTTCTTCATGTTCATCATCATCATCGTCTTCTTAAAAACTTTCATATATAACACTTTCTATGAAAAGATATTTATTCTTACAATAATAAAATATTATTTAATTACATTCAATTATTATAATACGAATTATAATTATTATATTGTTATTGTTTAAGCTCCAGCAGTTATTTATGATTACCCTATGTGATAATATAACATGAAAAATTATGCTGGAAGCAGGCTCACCACCTCCCGTGGCTTCAGGAAGACAGGGAACAGTGAGCAATATGCATTGAAAGAGCCAAATATAGAAATAATATGTAAAAGTAATTTGTATGTGCCAAACTTCCAGCTGTCAGCTGGTGGCGCTATGTCTATAACTGAATAATGTTATGGAGATGTCTTCAGATCAGTACTTTTATCAAACATAACAAGTTTGGTGCAGACTGAACATTGTTTGTTACACAGTACCAGCTCGCTTCGGCTCTGGTTTTCCACTGTGTAAAAGTTGTACCTGCGACGCTGCAGGAAACTGCCATGACGTAATCTTCTACGCGACACACA
>JAUCMS010000055.1:6410281-6432068 GCA_032357445.1 Enteromius radiatus | reverse complement strand
GACTGAGAAAGCACTTCTCTTTTAGTCTGGTTTAAATGGCCATTTTAATCTAGGACTAGGCTTAATCTCTGTCCGGGTAACCGCCCCTATATGAATTAGTGCTGTCAAACGATTAATTGTGATTAATCACATCCCAAAAAAACTTTTTCTTTACATGATATATGTGTTTGTACTGTGTTGATTTATTATGTATATATTAAAACACACACAGTATATACGTTTACTTTGGATGCCATTTATTGTAATGAATCATTTGACAACACTAATATGACTATGTGCTATATTATACCAAACTAACAAACTATATTATCAAATTATACACTATTACCAAAACTCCTTATAGCAAGATGGTTGATGTTTTTTGTTAGGGGAAACTTTCTTTTTACTGTAAAGAAAAGCAATAATAGACACTACAACAAAAAAGGGAACCGACGTGATCCTCATTTAGTGTTGCTTCAAAATTCTACTAATGTCTGCTCTAAGAACTTCTCTCTCCTCCACTATATAAAAGGGACCAAGCAAATCATTCAGTACACACTTTTCGAGCAGGTTTTGTGTGAGCAGATACTCCTGAAGAATGAGGATCCTGATGTCTCTGTTGCTGCTGGTGCTGTTCTGCTCTATTCAGCTGACTTCAAGTGGTGAGTATGATTTAACAAAATGTGCTTCAATGCAACGGCCTCTCCAGTTAATTGTGCTATTACAATGCAGTTCATTTCAGGAAATATTTCACAGTCTATTAATCCTGTCAGCCTTTTTGCATGTCCATGCATTTATTTAAATACTAAAAGTTTAATAAATGAATGGACACTAAATTAAAAGGTAAACCTTTTTTGACACTATATTCTTTCAGCTCCTATTGCACTTGAAGCTCAATCAAAATGCTGTTTCCAGTTCTATAAAAAGAAGATTCCTCTGAACCTTGTGGTGTCTTTTTACCGGACCGAAAGCAACTGTCCCATACCAGCTATTGTGTAAGTGTCTTCTAAATATGTTCAGAGCCTAACTGAATGAGTGCATTTGGTATAATATTTTACTTACTATTGTTTTGATGGTTTTTGGCTCCAGGTTTCGGACAGTTGCTGGAAGGGAGTTCTGTACAGATCCAAAGAGCGGCTGGGTGAACAGCCATACTGCGAAAGTGAAAAGCAGAACAACAACAGCTACAGCAAAGACTCTAAGCACAGTATAAATACTGTATATTTTTAAGTATTTAATGGGGAAAATGTTTCCTCTATCATTTCTGTAGAGAGATAATTTATCATGCTTTTATAAGAACAAATGTTATTGTAATATTTAATTTATTGAAATTCTATTACATTGTACACCAGCTGCATCAAAAACAGTTTTCTGTATATTTAAATATGAAGTTGCACTGTTGTGTTCTGTGGACTTTAACATGTCTTTTTCTTATAATAAAAGTGCTTTTTTAAACTTTTCTTCTAATTGAGATTCTTCATAATAATACGTCATCTTAATGGATTCAAACAGCGAGCATTTGTTTTTTCAGCTTATTTTTGAGAATGAATTACTGTATTGGGTATTTTTAAAAATGTATTTTGTATTTCAATGATAGTGACTGGTCTTCTGTGGTCATAATGTACATATCTGTAAAATAATACAATACTTTGAATTACAAACTGTAAGAAAAAGTGATGAGGGTGTTGAAGATCTTGCTAAAGATGTTTATTGCAGCATAGCAGTGACAAAGTACGCCTACATGTAGTACCTTGGGTTCAGCAAAGTCGGAATGAACCTAAGCTCAAACTTTTTATACACTTATACAGAATCATAATTATGTTTTATTTTCCTGCAACGAGAGGATAAAATCACTGCTTTTGTACACATACACGCAACTCAACCTCTCTCTCTCTCTCTCTCTCTCTCGAATTGGTAATATTTGAGAGAAGGTTTTAGCGAATGTCTATGGTAGCAATCGCCCTAATCAGGCAAACTTTAGCGATTTTTTTATTTTTTTTTCTCTTGGCACAAAAGAAGCATCACTCACTCCCGTTGCCTTTCTGGGCAGGTGCCCAGTGGCGGTGAGGCCCTGCCTTAGGTTTTTCCTTCTGGCCAAAGGAAATATTACCTGTCATCGGGTCAGTGACCAGTTGATGTGTTTTGGATACCTCTACTCCCTATAGGATTATAGATAGGATTCAAAACAACTAAGTGGATGAGATGCCCAGAGATGAGAGGACAGCAGGGTCTGATGATTGACAGTGTCAAAAACAGCAGATAGATCCAAAGAATAAGCACTGATGATTTGGAATTAGCTTTAGCAGTCCACAAGGCCCTGACTTGTTTTGGTGAAATGACTGCTGTCCATAGTCTCTGAAATAGCTTGATCTCTCATTGTTTCCCATTTTTTCTTCTTTTAACATCGGAAGAGTCCTTCTAGTCATTGCTGTTGTTGCAGTTTAGGAAGTTCCATCAGGTCCATCCATGCCGTGGTGGGTCTCCGGTTTCCTTGATCTTTTAGGCTTGGAGTTCTGAATTTTGCAGGTCTTGAATTCTCTGGATGACCAGTTTTTATGATTACACTGTTCTTTAAAAAGTCAAACTCAACCTGGTCTCATGTACATGAAATATATACATGAACATGAATACATGTTGGTATTTATTGTGACAGAATTGTAATATCCATGGACTCTTGCTGGAAATATGCCCTACACCAAATCCAATCCTAAAAAGGCATTTGTTGATGCAGTCGTGTCTCTGTACTCTGTGGGCTACCGAACAAACTTGTACTTGTTGGCATGTACTTTATGTTTCTCTAAAAAGTGCACCAAGGTATGTTTATGCCATGAGACCAGGTAGTAAACTCACAAACTCATAAAACTGGAAGTGAATAAAAAATCAAAATCATTTTAATTTCCTTTCAAGGTGTAGCTGGAACACCATGCACTTCACACAACTCACTTTCAAAGAAAAACACTTTCACTTTCATCAAACTGTTACATGTAAAGTTGTGTTATTGTGTTTCTCCATGTGCTCTGTGTTTTGTCCTGTGACCTAGTTTTGTATAATTATGTGTTCCTTTCAGGTGTGTCTCCCTCGTTTACGTTGATTGTCTTCCCTGCTTAAGTTGATCTCTGTTTCCCAGCATTTGTCCGTTATCGTCTATGTATGGTGTACGTAAAACTCTTGTCTAGGATCATTGTTTATATTAAAATATTGTTGAATTGCTCCAGCGACTCATTTGTGTATTACACGCCTATGACACATGCAGTTTATTTATATACTCCGGTTCACCAACAGACCACTAGGCCTTGCTTATTTTGAAAGAGGCATAGGGTATTTCCTGTGAAATGCAATGTGTTGCATTTTCTCTTATGCATTCTTAGCACCTATAACAGCTACGCCAAATAAAGGGTTCAGAAACAGGATGCTTTATATACTTTTCTACGAAATGATTGTTTTACTGGCACAAGGGGATTTCTTTCAATACAAAAACTAATTCATCACTGTTTCAGGGCTGCTGACAATTCATTGCATATTCTTCTCTTGACGTATACCTGGAGAATGAAGACCTTTATGAAGACTTCATTTGTGTTTCTGATACTGTGCAGTGCTCTGCATTTTACTTCAGCTGGTGAGAGTTTCTGCTTCAGTCACATTTTTGGTTGTAAAGTAATGGCTTCATATTCATACTTTTCCCTTCATTTTAATAACCAAGTCAAATATTTTCTTTCTGAAAAAATAAAATAAATCTGTTGTTCCTCAGAATATAGGGCATTGCTAGTGTAATATGCTACGCTGAAATTGTAATGTAACGTCTGCTGTCTTCTGAAGCACAGTCTTGAGTGTAAAATTCTGCCCAGAGTAATATAACATTTTATCTCACCAGCAGAACAAAATCTTCCAAACTCTGAAAGGTGTTGTTTCATTTTTTTATAGACTTTCCAGTTCCACATATAACATTATTTTTTAACATGTATTTAATGCAAGCTCTTAAAACAAACATTTTAAATGTAGACTTTTCCCCCTTCAGGGTTACGACACCTCAGAGTCAGTTTTGTGAGAAACCAGACATGTCTGGGATAAAGACAAGAGCGTAAGCTTCTTCATTGAAAATATAACATTACCAAAAATGATACTTAAACGTTTAAACTACTATCATTAGCTTTTAATAATTTTTTTAACTGTTCGTTAACAGAGCTGGTGTGACAGAACAAACAACGCTCAAGACACTTGAAAAGACAAGAACGTAAACTTCTTCATTGAAGAAGCAACATCCCCAAAGTTATATTGTTTAAACTACCATAATTTGCTTTTAATTATTCTTTTTAAAATCCTCATTAACAGAGCTGCTATGACAGGACAAACAACGCTCACCACAGTCAAACCTCTTTCACTCCACCCTAGAGGTAGGCATATATCTACTTCATTCCAGCAATCCACACCAATTCTAGCACCCCTCAAATTGCATGCCCATCCTGGCAACCAGTTCTCCCATCCTGCCAAAAGCCCAAAAAATTCTGCACGGTCTTCAGCTGACCCAGACAAAAGACATTGTGAAACAATTGGTGATTTCTAATGATCATGGCTCCTTATCAGTGTTGTGTATTGAATTCTTTCAGCTCCTATTGCAATTGAAGCAGCATGCTGTTTCCAGTTCTATAAAAAGAAGATTCCTCTGAACCTTGTGGTGTCTTTTTACCGGACCGAAAGCAACTGTCCCATATCAGCTATTGTGTAATAAAAATATGTACATGTGTCCTCTAAAAATTTACTTACTAAGTGCATTTGGTATAATCTTTTGCTTACTAGTTGTTTTGATGGTTTTTGGCTCCAGGATTCGGACAGTTGCTGGAAGGGAGATCTGTACAGATCCAAACAGCGCCTGGGTGAAAAGTTATATTGCAAAAGTGAACAGCAGAACAACAGATACCAGGGGGTCACATACTTTTCTAGCTTAGAGTTTTTGTCTTGTTTTCAGCCCAAATATCTAAGAATTCTCTCTTTTATACTTCAAATGTAAAAGCTTAATGCTTCATCAGACAGAAATTCACACAGAAATGAACTGGTAACAATTGAAATTGACTGCAACAGTTAGTTGTTTATTGAGAGTTTTGTTCTTATTTTAGCCTAAAATATGTTCTTGATATCTGTTGCATGTACAGCAATGCATAAAATAATTACAGTTTGTATATATAATTAAAATTGTTTATAATTATTACATTTGTACTCCTTTTTTCATCTACTGTTTGATACTGATTGTTTTTGATCACTGTCTCTCAGTCCTACCTCTGTGTGGTGGGATCACCTCTATGAGCATTGAAGGAAATCATGAGAACATTTTGTGTTTTGGTGTTCGGACTGGTCCTGCTCATAGTATGAACTTCTGACAATCAATGTACAAAGTACAATACAATGCTTGTCAGTGGTGCATAGGATCGGTAAACCTTTCATCATCATCCTCAGTCAGCTCTGTTTATGGTGGAAATCCAGATGAAATCCCAGAAGGGAAAATCAAACTTGTTTTGAGCAATTTCTTTGTCATGTGCAGACCGATTTGAAGTAAAGGGGTGGGGGGGTTATTTATCCCTGTGACAAAATCAGGGTGGGGGGTTTATTTACGCCATATCACCATCAATACATTGCATCAGAGATCATTGATTATTAAAATAACATTAACAAAATAAAAAATTAATTAACAGATTATTGGATGTAAGAGACAGATGGGACAGTCAGCCTACTGGTATCTACAGCAGTTCCATATTTATATATATATCAAATTTTCGCACAATTTAGGAACTGAATAATACAGAGAGCTACAGAAAGACTATTTTAAGAGAAAGCAAGACACTGAGGAATTGAGATGAAAGAACAGCGAGAGTCTCACTTTGATGCATCAAGTTTAATCAGAACTAGAAACCAAAACACAAGCCTCCTCACAAACACACCTCAGAGTCCTTCATCTCAAAGACCTGCTTCATCTCTGTCTCCATCATCTTTATCTTCATCGCCTCTCCTCCTCCATCTGGGCCATCTGATGTTTTTATAAACTCTCATTCTGACAGCACCTGTTCATTGCAGAGGGGTTAATATATCCAAACCTGTTCTGTTGAAAAAACAAACTTATCTACATTTGTGGTTGTTTTTATGGGTTGTTCAGACCACCATTGCATATTTGAAACAGCAACAGATTTCTATGCAGTTTAAATGATTGATGCTGAAGAACACAGTTTGTCCACAGTTCTCATACAGTCAAAGTAATTTAATACATATATTATAATTAAAGTTAAACTCAGAGCATGTACTTTCATTTATCCAAACAGATGCTCATAAATGAACAGTAGTCCGGTTCAACAGAAGAACAATAGATGCAACTGCAGCAGTTATTTTTAATAGGAAAACTTTTGTGAACAGAAGTAGGGTACTTACAGTACATCACGTGTACTCTTTTAGCACATTTATAACCTCCTCCACATAAAGAGGAAGACGGTTCAAGACAGTGTTGTTCTGTACTCAGAAAAGCCTGTGTCACTGGTCCAGAGAATCAGCATAGGGGATTTCTTTCAACATGAAAACTATTTACTGTAGCTATATAAAGACAGCTGGCAGTTCACCACATGCATTCACTCCCTTGTGTGCTGTATGATACCTGGACTATGAAGGCCTTCATCAAGACTTCATTACTGTTTCTGATTTTGTGCTGTGCTCTGCAGCTTACCTCAGCTAGTGAGTATCTGTTTCTGTTATCATGGTTTTCTCTGTCATAGAATGTAAAAGGTTTCAGGCTTCAGATTTAAAGTGCCCCATCATGAGTAATGAAAGGTTCATATTTTGGTTGACATGCATGCAAGGTCAAAATGTTCAAAAGTCCATAATAGCGGTACTTTAATCTTTTTTAAAAGAGGAAACTTCATTTGAACAAACAAAAATCTCTTTCTGATAATATTGAAAAACCTGTATTTAATCTTTTTCAGAGCCAGTGTCAGGTCCCTTGGCAAAGAGTATCTGTTGCTTTAGTGAAGGCAGTGTAATACCTCTGAAACGGCTGGATTCTTATTTCTGGACGAGTGAAATCTGCCCCCTCAGACACGTTGTGTGAGTATCCTCCATGTTTAGATGTACACCTATATTTTTAGCATGCTGACATTTAATTGTAAAGACCTTTTCCATGTGTACATACTAGTAATAATTATTACATTAACTGATAAATACTAGCCCTGAACCAAAACATAATCATAGGCCATGTACTTACCTTATATTTGCCAGTACTTTCTTAGGTAAGCTATGCACTATAAAATAATATGCAACCCTTAATATTTATTGTTTACTCACATTCGTGCGGTTCTGATGCTTTTGTCTGTAATCTTCTGTAGGTTTGTAACAACTAAGAAGAAACAAATTTGTTCAAATCCTGAAAATGCCTGGGTCAAGCGGGCCATAAACCACATAGACAAGAAATTCACTTCAAAAGAAGCAAACTGAAACTCGGAAGATATCGTCCACAGATACACCCCCACCTCATTTAAGATTAGAACATTTCAGAGTGTTATTATTTTCATGTTCATTATCCAAATATTATTTGCCTCGCTGTCTGTTATTTAGGTATCTTACGTTTACCAGGTTATTGACTATTCAGCTTATAGATTAATTTATAAGCTTATAATCAAGTAGCAGTTAATGTTATATTTTTATTATTTTTAAAATCTGGAATAAATAAATCATATCTTAAATAATAAAATTAATAAATCTTAATAAATCTTTTATTTATTTCTATTGATGCACAATGTAGCATTGTAGTAGTATTAAATGTAAATAGGACATGAAACCTTTTTGAATATTCCACTAGAGGGCACTGTACATCATTACTGATGAATCAAACCTATGGAAAGTCAAGGGATGATGTTGCGATTGTGGTAGGATATAACAAAGCTGCTTAAAGGTATCCCTTGAAGTCTTTTGACTATAATAACACTTGTTGGATTTGTTGACTGAATATTTAAAAGATTATCTTAATAAACTCATTTAATTCATGATTCAATTTACACTGGCTTTGTCTCCTGCTTTCTGCTCGCTTACAGTAAAAAAAAAAATCATATAATAATTGACCCACTGATTTTGGGTGCCAAACAGGACTTTTTGTTAACTAGTTCTGTGAACCAGACAAAACCATGTTAACCTGCTGTGGGTAGGCCTAGCCTAGAAACCATGCAGGTATCATTTTGCGAACAAAGCCCTGTTTATGATTTCTTTGAAAATAATTATAATGCTTGATTGTTATTCACTTTGCAATTTGTATTTGTTCAAGTTGTGTGGAGGTTTATGTACACTGTAAAAAAATGACAGTGATTTTAACGGAAAAAAACCTGTTAAAATGCACCGTAAAAACTTGTTAAATTGTTTACAGTAAATTCCTGTAAAATTTACAGGGAAAAATTACATTCCCAGAATTCCACATTTTTATTGAATTTGATGTTTACTATTTAAAATAACTATGTTTCTCCTTAGTATTTCTTATAAGTTATGTTTATTAGGGTACTGTACATCTAATGTTGTTAAATTAATGTTTATTGCATATTTTAATTTAATGATGGTGTTTAGTGTTTGTGTGAATGACTCTGAGCACCTTCTATGTGTTCATAATTAAGTGATGGGCTTTGGTTCAACATGTGACTTTTTCTTCACCACCTGCTTATCAGTGTAGTTCAAAGGTACAAAACAGATTTCTGTCCTTTAATAGGTTGGTATATTAACATTATAAGTTAATGAAATTACAGTATTTAACTGTAAATTTAACTTAAAACTGTAAAACCAAAAATTTGGTCACCGTATTTATTTTTACAGTGGAATTCCGACAACCACAGCTGACAGTTTTTCTACCAGAAATTTTCAGGATTTTTTCAAAAAGTGTATTTATGCATTTTTGTAGGTTAAATGCATTCATGCCCGCTCTGTATTACAATAAGCAGATCTATCCCACTTCAGATGCAGATTCTAGAAATGTTGGAATAAAAGTGCATCTTATGCAAAGATGAAACCAATCTGAAATTTATTTGCTTCTATTCCATTTTGAATTTACTTGTAATTTTACTTTCAATATGTTTAACATAAAAAAATAATTTTCATGCTTAATATTAATTATTATGCACATATTATACAACCTTTAATTTAGTAATATTCTAAACAGCCATTTTAACTTTTAACAAAGTGGTTTTCTGGTAAGAGTACATTCACTTAAGTGTGACTATTAGATACTTCATCCACCACTGTCTCTTATATGCACGCATGTTTGCTTAGTTTATTGCCAGCCTATACATAATTTGCCCTTCACACCTTTGCATAAAGAGATGAAGGGGGTTTTGAGACAGAATTTTTTATAGTTCTTTCCTTTACGCAAAAACTATTTCACCATCTCTATATAAAGAGCTTCTGGCAGTTCACCGCATTCTCTGCATCTCGTGTACTGTATCAGAATGAAGACCGTCACTGTTTCTGATGCTGTGCTCTGCAGCTTAACACTTCAGCTGGTGAGTGTCTGTCTCTGTCATTTGATCAGTGTCACAGGACTGATGCAAAGCATTTCAGGCACCAGATTTAAACTTTTCTGGACAAAAATATGGACAAGCATTTCAAAACATGATGAATCACAACTCTTCACTCTTCTCTTCACTCTTCAGCAATAATGAGCATTAACAGTATCTGCTGCTTTAATGAAATCAATATCAGAATCCCTCTGAAACGACTGGAGTCTTATTTCTGGACAAGCAGCAGATGTACACTTATATTGTAACTAATCTTTAGTATTTACTTCACCTTCGTTTAGTTTTAATGCTTTTGTTTGTAATCTGCTCTAGATTTGTATCAGTTCCAGGTTCCAAGAAACAGAAGGAAGAAGAGATTCAGAAGAATGAAACTTTCCACAAATAGAAATGTTTTAAATACGTTCATAAATAAATACAACTAATATTTCACATTTTTAAATAAAGACTCACTGAAAAATTTATTTTCTTTCTTTCGTACATTTAAAAAATATTATCAAACATTTTACATGTCCTGATCTAAGGGAAATAGAATAGCATATTGTTATTATGACAAATAGGACATGTAGCTAATAGCCTATATACTTCCTGAATATTCCTCTAAAAGAAACACTTCTTTACATAACATACAGCCTAAATCGCCTCATAATCCGTTCTTCCCAGTCTATTAATAATTCAAATATTTTCCTGTTTATTTATTAAATTATTTATTTATGAATAGTAGATCTCAATGTTGACATAATTTGTGTGTGTGTGTGTGTGTGTGTGTGTGTGCACACGATATAAACTGTAAAAACGATATAAGAAAAAGAAGAAAGCTCAACGACAAGGGACTCTGATAAGGAAAGTGTGTCTGATCCGAGTAACCAGCAGATGGCAGTAATGCATTTATTCGCCTTTACAGCAGATATGCTCACTAATGTCAACAACATATGAATGAAAAGCGGCCATCTTTCGTTGGTTTTTGATAAAGTTAATGGTCTTTTTGAGGTTGTAAAAAGTTATACTGTTTCTTGCATATATGTAGGATAAATGTATCAATGTATATAGAGTTCAAATAGAACAGACAGAAGAGTGAGGGAATTTGTGTCACTTATTCATTGATGGCTAAGCACCCCTAAAACAGTCAACAAAACACACCTGAACCAGTAAATCTAGGTCTTTGAGTTTAATTGTAAGCAAGGGGTGAAGGTTTTGCATGTAATACTTGGTGATAGCACACAAAAAAAGCTGTGTTTTACTAAAGCATGTTTTTATTGAATCTGAAAGAAAAGTACTTGCCACAGGGTGGACGGGGGAATGGAAAAGCTCAAATCAACTCTCATTCTAGTGTTGATATTTAGAAATGGATTTACATTAATGTCTTTATGAGGAATATGTCTCTGACTGTTTATAATGTTATTTTGGACACGTCAGCTCTGACATCTCTACAGAACATACTACACAATTAAAAATTGAACAATTAAAAAAAAAACAAAATAACATTGAAAGAAATTTTCTACACCTATACACACATGAGTGTATAAATGTGTATTATTTAAATGTGTTGATGTGATGTGATAAACTTGACCAAAAATAAATCTTATAAACCTTACCAATCTGATGTAATATATTATTATTGCTAATATTAATGTAAATAATATTGCATATAGACGTCATCATGTTGAAATGTCTTAGATTTGATTGTCATTATTTAGTATATCTATGTTTTTATTTACAGTTTGCTTACTAATTACAACCTTTTTTTTTATTAAAATAAAAAGTAAAAGACTTTGAATTCACATGAGCCAATAATATATTCATAATAAAACATACACATAACAAATATTCAAACTGAGAAACAATTTCATGCACAAAATGAGTTCATTCCAAATTTGATGCCTGCTGCACATCTCAAAATAGTTGTGACGGGGGCATGTTTACCATGGTGTAGCATGTCCTCTTCTTTTTGAAACAGTTTGAAGACGTTAGGGCTCAAGGTTATGAGTTTCTCGAGTTTTGGTGTTGGGATTTGGTCCCATTCTTGTCTGAAACTGGCTTTTAGCTCAGGAAAAGTATGTGCAGCGGGCATCAAATTTGGAATGAACTCATTTGGAATGAGCATCAAATTTGAAATGAGCTCATTTAGTGGATAAAAATATAACATTTCATATTGCCCTTAAAGGAAAAGTGATAATATCTGCATTGGGGAACAAAACAGCAAAATTTTCGAATACTGAGTTTTGGTTCCTTGCCGCTGTTGTCTCTGGCTTGCTTAGTTGGGGATTATCGTTGATTTGATTACAAAGATTCGATTTAAATTTAGCTGATCTAAACAACGACTTATCTCCATTCAATAACGTGTTTAATCTTGTCATTATACACTACTGACACTCTATTCTCCAATTTGATCCAGTGCTTTGACACAATCTTGACTGATTGATTGACTTTAATCCCATAGAGAATTTGTAAAAACAAAAAACTACAAATTCTGACAAACTCCAAGCACTGATTTTTTAAGAATGCTCTGCCTTCTGTCATGGTGATTGGTTTAATTGAGAGCATTTCAGGGCGAACGGCAGAGGTCTTGAAAAGGAAGGATCAGCACTACAAATATTGAGACTTTGCATAAACCTAATGTAATTGTAAACCTTTTTCACTCATGAAATACATAATTATACTTTAATAGCCTATACCATAGGCAAAAAGATCTAAAAAAAACTGACGCAGCAGAATTTGTTAATTTAATTTTATTCTTATTTATGTATTCGTGTATGTCCTGTTTTTTTTTCTGAGGTCTCAGTGCTGACATAATTAACCTCAATTGTTTTTATTCTACTTTTAAGCACTGTGCATGCATCTGCCGAGGCAACGTCACATACAGCATCTTTATAGTCCGCCGTCCTCGTTCCGCCACTACAAATACCACAATGCTTTGTAAAATTCGGTGATCCAATAAAATGCATGGATGGGCGGGATTCTATGACGTCACTAGAAGCGGCCAGTCGCTGACCAATAGGGCTTGAATTCTCTAGGAGGAGGACAATCGCCTTTCATACTCGCAGCATTGTAAATTTTTTCCCCGGCCGATGCTCACATGCTTGTTTTCGTCCTGTGCACGTTTATCTCCCTTAAAAATCCATTCATTTAATCCAAATCCGAATCAGCCGTTAGGGTTCGTCAACGCTTCTGCACTCGACCCCTTTTGAGTCGACTCATCTTTTTATGCCTGATCTATTGGGATTCAGAGTGGGTGTTGTCACAGGACAATGATCGAGAGACCCGACTCAGCTGTTTCCAGCGTTGCAGTGAGTAAAATTTTCATGCATTTACCCAAATCTGTCCAGAAAATACATATAAGGCACATCTGGTTTACGGATTCATGGATTTGCGTAGTGGTGGGCGAATTGATTCCTAGCGTGACTACCCCGCTAATCAGCTAAATATTGTGGCAAGCCGTTTTCACATTTATTTCTTAAAACTTAACATACATTTTTATGGCTAATTTTACCAATAACTATTTAAAAATTGCTAGTATTTTTGTTAATTTTATCCAGTGTTATCTAGTAGGCTACATATACAAGTATGAACTAGTACTCTTTCAACACATACAACTATTCATTTTCTGCTAGACATTATTCCAAGTAACAAGACACTATTTATCTGTTAATGATAACAAATAGCAAATTCTGTGGTAATGTGTGGTTAATGTTTGTAGTACCCGAGTAAAGGTTGGAATATATACAATGTACAGATTCCCATATTTAATAGCTAATGTTTGCAACTTGTCACACCAAAGTAAACGTGACTACTTAAGGAATAAACACGAGTATATGAAAACAAGTGTCTTGACTATTGGTTTCCATTTTAGAAATGAAAAATAAGTACTAGTTATATAAAAGTAGATACAAGTTGGTTTCAAGAAATACATGTGAAAATAGCTTGCCATAATCAGGGATCCATAAACTTGATCCAAACCTGTGTTTTATTGAAAAACAACTTTTTATAAAGTGAATTTTGTCACATGTGCCTTAACTCATGTATTAAAACGTTGTATTTTTATCCAACCCATATGAAAACTAAAAAAACTAACCTCAGACTCATGTATGTAGACCCAAACCACCCTAGCATTTTAAATATTACCCTCTATCAATAAAAGTTTCCTGGTACTGTAACATAGTTGAGGCGTATGTGAAATGGTGAATTGCAAATTTTAAAGGGGGGGGCTATTGTTGTTGAGTCTGCAGTGCACACATAATAATATGTTGAACACGCCGATTACTATTGACCCCAAGATAGATGATTGTGATTGCACATGCATACAAATGTGTTTTGGAGTGCAATAGTTGGCCTGTTAATAGCTATTTGGAGCAAATGAGTATAGCAGGCTCTAAGCATGATGCGCAGCTCTTGCAGAGAGCAGTGAGTGGAGATGCATTTCAATGGGATTCGAGAGAACAGCAGCCAAAAACTGTCACCAAGCATATATCACAATCTCATTTGTGTGGACTTGAAGGAAACTGATTTCACATGTCTGCATAAAATCAAAATGGGGCCATTTGTTTGAGTAATTGCAAAAATAGCTCATAACAGTGAAGCTTGTTCAGAAGAAAAGTCTAGCATAATGTCTTTGCAGATGCAGGGCCACTATATTTAGGGTCCTCATCAGTTGTGTTATGCACCCTTCAAAGGATGAATGAATTGCACAAATGTGAAACCTATTCTGAATAGTAAGCTTGTTAACACCCACAATGTTTTCCACCTACGTTATCTGCATCGTTCAATCTGTCCCGTTCTCTGCATTGCACATCTGAGTTAGGATGGTAGCATGGAGAGGGGTTCGATAATCAATGATTTGATTGACCCATTTGGTCAGATGTTTTGTTGTTTGCCATGTCGGGCATTAATGACATCAATCTTACAGTTATGTAAGAGTGCTTGAGAGTGAAAGCATGGAAAATGCCCTGGGCTGTTCACAGAGAAAGGCTATTTATAGACTGCTGTATGAATTATATAGTATGGTTTTGAAGAAGATGCTGTTTTGCATTTTGCACTGCAAGTGTCCATAAACTGTTAGACTTTGCATAGAAATAAAATCGTCATCATTTATTTATACATGTTGTTCCAAGGCTGTAAGAGTTTTAGGGATGCACTGATATTTAAATTCTAGCCACTATTATGATGTACAATATCAATAGTTTATAATTTTATAGCTATTTTTCTGAAGATTCCTTAGAGACGTATGTTACATTGATTGTTAAATTGTTCTAATTTATCGGTATTGTCGATAACCAATATGGTACAGTTACAGTATGCCTTTTTGTGTGTGTTGTTTAAATGAAAAAGTAAAGGGAACACTAAAATAACACATGGTAGCACCTCAATGCTCTGGACACTACGCTGACAGACACAGCTAAACCCTCTTGCCACAGCTCACATTGATGTGCCATCCTGGATGAGCTGCACTGCCTCAGCCACTTAACATCAGCCAGAAAGCACAGGAACTGAGAAGTGGTCTGTGGTCACCACCTGCAGAACCACTCCTTTATTGGGGTTTATTTATTTCCACCTGTTGTATATTTTATTTGCACAACATCATGTGAAATTGATTGTCAAT
The DNA here is from genome assembly GCA_032357445.1 of Enteromius radiatus. NCBI lineage: Eukaryota > Metazoa > Chordata > Actinopteri > Cypriniformes > Cyprinidae > Enteromius > Enteromius radiatus. The sequence continues at coordinate 6,416,975 of JAUCMS010000055.1, read as the reverse complement.
CAGTGTTGCTTCCTAAGTGGGCAGTTTGATTTCACAGAAGTGTGGTTGACTTCGAGTTACATTGTGTTGTTTAAGTGTTCCCTTAATTTTTTTGAGCAGTGTATTTTGCCTAAATGGCTAAATTAACACTGTAATGTACAACATGAAGAATACTTAAGTCACCCTGATAACTGTAGCCCTGCCCATTCAATATATGTCTCTCTAAATGATCAGTATGGCCCTTACTAGTTATATTTCCATTGGCCTGCCATGCATTAGAATCTCAGCGGAGCCAAAGCAGAGCGATCAATTGTGTTTGCCTCATCTAGCGTGTGCTTCCGAGAGCATGAGATTACAAGAGATGGAAAGCGACAGAGAGAAAGGGATGGAGGAGCTCGAGAAGGACTTACAGCTGGACAAGGCACTGGCTGTAATCTGGAGCGAAATTCACTGTCTCCATGACGACATTGAGTTCATGATGAATTTGATACAAAACGTAAATGAGCGTGTGGGCTTCACCTCATCCCGTGTGTCCTCCCTTCCCCAGCCTCTTGGTTTCTCCAAGTTTGTGTTTGGGCTAGAAAAGCACTCATCCTGCTTGTTTGGCCTGTAGCTGTTTTGGTGTGTTACTTTCATATGTGCTTAACACAGATATGTTTACTTGTCCTCAAATTAGCAAAATTCTCCTTTGTTGTGATCTCCCTGCATGTGAGATTAGGAGTCGTTAAGTCATTATCCACTGTAACTAATGGTAATATTAGCGTAGCCTTTAATATCTTTCCTCTGAAGTCTTCTTGATCCCTGTTTTGAGTGGGATAACAGTAATGGTGGAGCCGTTCTGCTCTATAATCAGTGGAATGTGGAGTAAAGCTGTGTTCTCTTCCAGCAGAGGAATCTGGAGGGTTATGTCGGCTTTGCCAACCTCCCCAACCAGGTGTACAGGAAGTCCGTGAAGAGGGGGTTTGAGTTCACACTCATGGTTGTCGGTAAGTCGCAAAATTCTTTTTGCTTACCTGTGAGAAAGTCAAATGTTTGCAGATCTGTTCCAGCTGATTTAACTTTTTTGATGTAATTAAGAATCTGGAGTATTTCCTGTTAACATTAATAGGGTTGACACTTTGCAGTTCAGTTTGCACGTATGTGAAACTGCAGTATGTTTATTAAAAATGAATGTTAATGCTGATTTGATTTTGACATTGCAAGACTTGTGTGAAAGTTACACTTAAACTTTTTTTTTTTTTTTAAATGCTGAAAATTTATACATTTTATATATTTAGTTCTGTTTGGATCTATTATTTGTGTTAGTTCAACTTTTATAATACTAATGACATGAAAAGATGAAAACCAAAAAGATATGTTTTTCTTTTTTATTATTATTTTTGCATCTTCAAAGGATGATGATGTCATAAAGAAGTGTTTTTGATTTATGGTAGTTTGTCACTGAAAAGAAAATAGTAAAATATGATGGTAACAGGGCAACCTGGGACACATAATGTAAAGATATTTTAATAATACATAGACACATAAAATCCTAAAAAACACATTAAGACACAATACTGATTTATAATTCGATGTATTTTCTTTTATCTAAAAATTTGCTGATAAAATTTGATAAATATAATGAATATTTGAGCGAGAACAGGCATAAAGCTGCATATAAATAAGAAAATTGTAACGCTAAAAGATTTCGTAGTAATGTTGTCATCTGTGATTATTTAAAATAGTATTTCTTTATGTGAGAAACACAAATAGCACTCATTTTTTAAAAATGAGACACAGAACGTGATTGCTGTGGTTGGCTGATTGCTTCAAGGGGTGTCTTTGAATGAAAGTGTTTTTTTGCTGATGAGCGATTGAGTAAATGCCCACATAGAAGAGTAGATGGATGAGAAACGTTCGAATGATCAATACTGTTGTCACCATCACCCTCTCTGTTGTTTGGATGCTGTGACTAAAGCTGTATTGGAAATATGGAGCTCAGTGACATAACAGCGGTGCGCTTCGCCATAGTAACAGGGCATGTGTCTGTTAGCGCTTGAAGAGAGCTAATAGAGCTTTCCAGCACTGGTATCAAATAATCTCTTTATTTTTTCTGTTCCTCTGTTCCTCTTCCAAGTTGTTACTCACTCTGTGTCTTTGTCTTCCCTTCCTCAGTTATATAGGCTAGTTGTCTAGTTTGCAGTTTCCTGTTTGGTAAACCAGCCTTTTGAGATACTTGTCCTGGTGCCAGTTGAGCCGCTCTAGTCTTTTGTAGAAATCTAATTGAAGATTTGTGGCCTCTGTTAAGTAAATTTGCAGTGCTTGCAAGTGTAAATATGTGGTCACATTAGCAATATTTTAGCTGGATTTTACTGGTTAAAATGGTCCATTCATTGTTTTTTTACAGTTACAAAGTTATTTTCAAACCACACGGCTTTCTGTTTATCAGTGCAGTAAAATTGTGTAACAATCTTGAACATTAACAAAAACTCTTTTGTTGACGAGACTTTTCCCAAAATGAGTTTTTCCTCCATTTCAGCAGTACTTATATACACTAAAATTTACAGTTTTATTTCTATCTATATTCTGAAGGTTTTTTCTGTGGGGTTTGTTTATATTTCATTTGCTGGTTTTATTATTGTACTTAATATATTTGTGTTTGTGGATTTCAATTACAATACATTTCTTTAAACGGTTTGTTTTCTCACTTCGGCTGCACTTACATACACTAAAACTAAGTTTTATTTCCATCTTTATTCTGAAGATTTTTACTGAGGGGTTTTTCATACATCATTTGCCTGGTTTTATATTCATATTTGTACACTGAATAGGGATTGGTCTTGTAATAAAAATACAGTATATAAAACGGTATTGCTGTGAAATATTACAATTTGAAGTACATATTTTTCATTTTCATAAATATATATTTTATTTTAATTAAATTGTTTTTAAATTACTCCAGTCCTCAGTGTCACATGGTCCTTCAGACATCAATATGCTGATTTGCATCTGAACAACAAAATAGTTTTTACTGACACCAACCATTTGAACTGTAGCGTATTTATACACTGAATAGTGCCACTGATTTTAACAAAGGCATATCTAGTAAATGTCTGTCTTTCAGTTCTTTTTTTTATCTACTTAAAACTGTCTTCAGGCACGTCCAGTGGCCTTTTAAAGGACAGAAAACTGTCGTCTTGTTCTCTTGTCGCTCATCCTGACAGACACCACAGGGCTTTGGCTGTGGACTCCATTTTTCCCTCCAAAATTTCAGGGAGGAAAAAATCTGTTTCCTGTCTTTTCTGTCTCTCTCTCTCTCTCTCTGTCTCCCTTGTGTTTTTTTTCCACAAGCATTTCCTTTCTTGAGCTTTCCCTCTCAAACCAGCTGGCAAAATGTTTCTTCAGGGAGAAAGCGTTGGAAAATGTCAAGAGTTTTAGAGGTTCGTTTTTCAAATTGAGTTATCTGAGGCGTGTTTGAGGTACAAGAACAGGCCACAAAGAGATTCACGAAGTGAAATGGAACCTCAAAGTTTGCAGTCTTGTTAAAAATATGGTTTAGTATGTTTTATTGACTGTTATTCAATCCGTGTTGTAGAATTCACACCTGTACAAGCAATGAATAGAAAAAAATCTTCATGCATGTTTTTGTTAATTGGCTGTTTGCATTCCTTCGCAGTAACTCCAACAGCTGTGTTTGGATAAACCATGAGATGTTTCAAGTGATGATTTTTCTAATCGGTAGCTGAAGTCTTCAGACCTGACATGTTGTTGAATTCCAAGTCATTCAGAGATATTTTCAACAACACAACAGCAATTTGTCTGGTGTGGTTGCGCTAAAGCTACTGCTAAGAGCCACTACTTTTCTCATACTTTAGCGTAGTTTGGGTCAGTTTAAAAGATCCCTGCAACACGATCACACACAGGGAGATTTTAATCCCTGGATTATGAAGCCAAAGCTTCCCCTCTCTGGCCTGCCAACAGGTCATCTAACAACCCGGTCATAGAGCTAAGCCTGTCAGACAGTCTTAGCCCACACATGCTAATGTATCCGCCAGCACACACACAAACACTAGCGTACCTCTGGGTTTTCAAATAAACACTCTTTTACATTTTTGAAAGCTTTTAAAGTTGAAAAAGGGGAATATTTTAAGTTTGTGTCTTTTGTGCAAGACTCTCGACGGCTTTGAATGTTTGAAGTAGAGTAACACTGTTATGCAAATCCTCTGGAGGAGATCTTTATTTAGTAGTTTGACTGTGGAAGTAGTGTGTTATGGACTTCACTATTATGAAAGTGAAGCTTTGACTTATAAGCATTTATTTAGTTAGTTCAGTTCATCTAACATAACTTGGTTTTATCTTTTGGTATGGTTTTTGCAGTAGTGAAATATAATTAAATTACGTTTTTAAATAAAACTTTTGTGGAAACCTTTTTACCTTTTAATAAATTCATACCTCATACCAGGATTCATAATAAACATTTATTTGAAATAGAAACCTTTTGTAACATTCCAAATATCTTTACTGTCAGTTTTGATCAATTTAATGCATCCATTTGTTTTTTAATTAGTTCATGTATTTCAAAAATGAACTTACTGTAGTTTTAAATGGAAGTGCATATTTAGTTACAATTTACTACAAATACATTTATTTTCATAAAAAGAAGGTTTAATTAGTAAAAGCCATCACCACTTTTAAGGTGTGTAACTGTTAGTTTATTTACTATCATCTTTAGCATATTTATGAAAATGATTCTAAATCATTGCAAAACAGTGTAACTGACCAAATTGCAGAATTTACAATAGCTTGCATGATTTATTAAAGAACTTTAATATGCACTCAATGGTGAAATCTAGCTTTAAAGATCTTCTGTCACATTATAGAAGTGAAGTGTTTGAATTGGCTGCATAATTTTACCCATAAATTTCACATAGGTTCCAAAAGCTGTTTTGAGTCTTCTGAGGAATATCATGTGGACAGCGTATCTTAAGCAGGGTCCATGTGGCTTTTGGAGAACCATTCATCTACAATCTGAAGCATTTCTCAACATTATATAAAACTTCAGATTCAGAACAGAAATTGATGCACGTGGCAGAAACGTATTCCATTGCTTAGGGCAGAATTATGTGTGTTTAAGAGGAACATCTAACTCATTTCCTGCAAATCTGTATGTGAGTTAATGTAGAGTGTGTATGTTGATCGAGCATGTGCAGTGTGTAACATCACACGTGTCACCTCATAGATCTAATTTTCTATGTAGGTCAGATTGATTTTCCTATTTCAAGTTACGTGCGCTTGTGTGTGTGTGTCCATGGGAGTTTTTCAAAGCCTTGCTGATTGTTATCTCAGGCTGTTCGGAGATGAACTCTGACCTTTGTTGCCGAACAATGGATCTTATCACTACAGGAGCCCCTCTCCGAAACACAGCTAAACACACACTTGCATTCTCTCATCCTTTAAAACCAGTAACTGTACTAAATACTTCATCTCCAAGCTCTAGTTTGTCCTGCTGTTTATTTGCACCATTAATTCAACTTTATGTGTTGTGGTAGTGGGGCCTCTATTTGCTCTCTGTCCACTATCTGTTTGTTAAAGGGTTAAGCAACTGTATGGCTGTAGTGCTTGAGCCTCTTTTATGAGGGCGAAAGAGTGAGTGAGTGAGTGAGTGAGCAGAAAAGACAGCAAGAGATGGGATAGCTGGGATTGGGTGGGGGCAGGGCAGTGGAAAAGAGGTTGAGGTGGGGAATTGTCAGGATATCTGAGCCCAGTAATGGGCCCTGGGGTGCTTTCTGGCCCAGAGTGTGATCACAGGAAGAGGTAAAAAGATGAAAGTCAAGAAGAATGTGCGGAATCTCTTGGAAAGTTTGTCCATTCATCTCGGTCCTCCCATCCACCCGTCTATTTAGGGCAGTAGCAATTAATAAGGGTAGAAAAGTAATCTTTCAGTCTAAATAGGGAAGTTTGATTAATTGATAATCGATTAACTATCATAACTTCATTTAATGGATAACTAAATTCTTTCATAATTTACTCACCTTTTATGTCTTTTTGAACCTGTTTGAATTTTTTCTTGTTGTTGTTGTTGTTGAACTCAAATGATAGCCTATTTTGAAGAAATAATAAAATGTCATATTTCAAAGAGTTTATTATTATTTTTTAGTTTTAATTTTAAGTTTTAATAATATTGTAATGTCTTTTTTCTATTTCTATTTAACTTAATTTTTTAAAGAAAGTTTAAGTTCTTTCATTTTTAAAAAGTTGTTTTAAAATATAAGTATTTTACTATATATTTATAATCCTTTTATTTTGAAAGGGCAAAAGAGTGAGTAAATGGTGACAGATTTTAATTTTATGGGTTAAAGGTTTTCCGAACAGGGTTTAAGACTAGTCCTAGATTAAAGGTGCTCTATGCGATCTTGTTTGATGTCACTTCCGCTGACGTTTCACGTAAATAAAAAAACAAAACCGAGCAAGCTCCCCCCTTTCCCCGGTGTTTCTCTAACTGCCATGAACACCCAAAGCGCATTGATACGAAAAGTGGTGCTAACCCAAGAGAGACAGCTACAGAGCTAACATCAAACTAACATGTCTAAATAAAAATTAAAATTAAAAACTCTCAGATTCAAGCTGTACAATCAACTCTGTCTATTATGTGCACGCACGTGGGGCAGTCGTGGCCTAATGGATAGGGAGTTGGGCTTGTAACCCAAAGGTCGCGGGTTCGAGTCCCAGGTCCGGC
>JAUCMS010000055.1:6363824-6384917 GCA_032357445.1 Enteromius radiatus | reverse complement strand
CTACCAACAAGCTACTGAGAAATGTAGTTAAACTAGTAGCGTCACTACTTGTAGCGACGCTACTGCCCATCACTGCAAATAGCAAATAGCAAAGTCCAAAGGGTGTGGCTAATAGGAAACAGGTGCATGCTCAGTCCCAGGTCAGAGTCATGATGGGATTTAAGGTGCAAATACTGGTTAATACTCGATGATTATCTCCCTCTGATGATCCTGAGGAGGCGGTGGTGGAGCCTCTTATGTGACAGATTCATTCACGCGTTCATATTTTATGATGTGTTCTTTCATTGCAGAACTCAAACAAACTTTGGACTTGTCTGATTTGGAAAGTCATCATACTTAGACTTCCTTTCTTAAAGGAATAGTTCACAAAAAATAATTTACTTGCCCTAAAGTCATTCCAAACCGATAAGGATTTTTGTCTGTCTTTAAATTTTTGTTAATCCATTGAGAGTCTAGATAACCCATATTTTCATGTTTCAAAAATATTTATTGTAGAAGTAATCCATGCCAATATTTCTATATAAATACTTAATATAAATAATTATAAATGAATACATAAATAATCTTAAATTATATCATTATGTCATTCATGTTTACAGTGCATTAACTAATGCTAACAAACACGATTGCGATTTTGGTAATGCATTAGTAAATGCTGAAATGAACAATAACTAAGAAAAATAAATGCTTTTTTAAGTATTCTTCATTATGACTTTGTGTTAACAAATGTAGGCTGTTAACTAGTGTTACCGAATTATTACTGTACATTATTAAACGTGAGATGTTGCTGATGATTCATATAATTTTGAACATTCAAATGAGTCTGACACCAGGTAATCTCAGTGCGTTTTAATATGTATTTGCATAGATTGAGCCAAGATGAAAAGATTTTTGACATTCAGTATCCTGCACCTTTTATAAGGAGATGCAAAACAATACATTTGATAGGAAAGGAGAGTTGAATATAGCAGTAACAGTATTATTTTGTGCACGAGAATTTTAAATTTTTCATTTTTTCAGTGCATTCTGAATCCAAGGCTCGCCTGGTTTCACACAAAATTCCGTCCTTTGTGTTTTAACCCTAAGGGTGAAAGTTCATATAAGTTTATTTTTTATTTTATAGGCTATTATTTTTAAATAATATTTCTAAATGATATATTGTAGAGTTAAATACTCACACAATGCCAGGGGTAGGGCAATGTGAACTTGTCCTCGAAGCACTCACAATTTTGTTGGGTGGAATTTTGAAGTCAATAAATTGGAAACAACAGTTCTCAGGAACTGCATAGGCTGTTGGTGAGATAGAATTATACATAAATGAAATACATTACATTTTAATATGAGTTGCTCAGTTACTCTTCCGACAAAATGAAGGTCCTTTATAGAAAGATGTTCTATATATTCAGTATAATATTCTGTTACTAACAGGAGAATATAAAGTTCATTCAACATGTAAAAATTCAATATGCAAAAGATTCCACTATATGTTACCTGACTGTATCCATTTTAAATTTAAATGCTTTTAATTTAAGTGGAACTTTGTCGTATATAACAATTTAGTCAGAAGCAAAACTGTATTTCACTTACGTTGAGCCTCAGAAGTCCAGGTCATCAGCAGGACCAGTCCAAACACCAGACACAAAGAAGAAGCCCTCATAGTTTCTGATCTGAAGTTGATCTTCAAGCTATGATAATGATCTGTTCCAGTTGTCTGAAACAATTTGAGTCTGCACCACGTTTTTAAATGCTTTCGGACGTGATGCTAGATAGCAACTCAGATCTGTGGTTAGATAAAGGAGTGTACTGCAGTCCCCCTCCTCTTCTTCAAAGCCCACACGGAGAATCACATTTGCTATACTGGGTTTCTGTGTCTTTTGCAAGCAGAGATTGTGACAAGATAAAATACAGGTGTCAGGATTACAGCACATGTTCAGACTGCAGTTTTTTTGCTGATGCTCATTACAAGAAATGCAAAAATAATTTTTAAACTTTGGTAACACTTGTGACATCTGCATTACCCTTATACAATCCTTTATGTCCAAATAACAGAAGGAATATAATATAATGAATCGATTCCACGTGGCAAATTTCCACCATCGGCATCTACAAAGCACAAAAAGTACATGACCACTGACATGGATTATATGCAGATATTAAAGTAGAATGGAAACGTGCGGTAGTACACAGTGGAAATGCCTTGTAACACCCGTGCATAATTCATTAACCAAAGGAACAAATTCCATAATGCGAGGAAATCTTGATGAACATTTTATATATTTTTATATATATGCAGTGCATTGCAAATGTGTTCATATATTGCTCTCTTATGTAAAAATTGATTTAAATTACATTTTCCACGTCAGTCTAGTCTCCATACATCATAACGGTTAAGCCAAAAGGAGGTTTTTAACATCTTTGCAAATTTATTAAAAATAAAAAACTAAAATGATTCCATTACATAAGTATTCATACCCTTATCTGGGACAGTTGAAATTTAGCTCAGGAGCATTCATATTGCTTGTAGATGTTACTGCACTTCAAGTGAAGTTAACCTGTGGCAAATTCCAATTAAATGGGTATGATTCGGAAAGGCACACTCGTCTTAATAAAAAGTGTAAAACTGATCATGCATATCAGAGCAAAAACCAAGCATTGAGATCAAAATATCTGCCTGTAAAGCTCAGAAACAGGTTTATGTCAAACCACACATCTATTAAAGAGTTCATAAAAACATTTTTAGCAACTGATGGAGAATGGCTTTGGTTACCAATAACTTGATGGTAACTTTAGTTTAGTTTCATGAGTATATGTGGAGAAACCTACCGAAGGACAAACACCACTGCAACCCTTCACCAATCTGGGCTTTATGATGGTGTGGCAAGACTCAGTCCTCTACTCAGTGATGACACATAAAAACCCACTTGGATTTTACACCTAAAGGACTCAACAGAGTCAATTCTAAGCATCATGTTTAAAGGAAACCATCCCAAAATGTGCTGGTAGCAGCCTCGTTGAAACTCCGGCTGGGCAGAAGATCAGAAACTTCAAACAGGACAATGACAATAAACACACAGGATTTTTAAATGTTCTCGAGCGTCCCTGCCACAACCTGAGACTGAACCCAGTAAAATATTTTTGGCAAAAACATGTGCATCTGCCCCCATTCAAGCTGACAAATCTTGAGAGATGAAGAGGTGCATCAAGCAAAAAAGACTTGAGACTGTAAAGATGCTTTAGCTAAATATTAGGCACTGTGTTTATTTATTTATTTATTTAAAGTTGTGACAATTCTGTTTTTGCTTTGTCAGCATGGTGTACGGAGAATAGACTAACGTGGGGGGGGAGTCATTTAAAACATAAGCCAGCAATATAACAAATGTGAGGAAAGTGAAGGGGTGTTAATACCCACTGTGTGTGTGTGTGTGTGTATATATATATATATATATATATATATACACAAGTATGCACTAATTAATTACATGTGATTATTTGCCATGTTCTAATAAATAATTCAAAAATATGATATATTTTTTTCATATAAACTTGTTATACTTATTAAAGTATTATAAATATTAAATAGTTGCATAAAAATATTAAAGCTTATAATTATTATTATGCTATGGTAAAACATTTAGCTACATTACATTATAGAAAATAATTTATACAAAATTGTAATTTTTATTTTATTTTTAGATTATTAAGATTTTACTTATTTAGACAATAAATTTATGCTGATGCGCATATCTTGATGTGTGAAATAATTTTTATCAAGATCAAAGTCTTATCTGATTAGTTTTTTTGCAAAGAAAGTGCTGTTAACTGCTTAAAAACTGATTATCATTATCAAACATCTGTCTGTCAGTCATTTGATGTGGTGAATCTGTAATACAACGTTTTCAGTGTTTTTCATTTCATGTGGTGTCCAGATGAGATTTCAGCTTTTTTTTTCTTGAGAATACATATTAAATACAGCGTCACTCTTCTACAGAAAGTTGTGTTAAGATATAAAATGAAGGTGATGCATCTCAGCAAACATCAGCTCAGCCTGATAATGATTAAGATCTTCATCTGCAGCACTTTTGGCTTGTGGGTTTTTTTGTACGATATGTACCCTCATTTTCTTGTGCAGTAAATAGCACACATGCAAATACTAGAATGTGTAAATTTGTATGCATATGTAGCTGTCTGTACACAAATTTTCTTCAGCAATATTCATAATAAATGTGACAAATATTGATTGATTTAACAGAATGACTAAAATATTATTATTACTAATATAAAGTACAGTGAATGAATTGAACAGAACATCAAACTCTCTGAGGAAACCACCAGCAGTGTTTCATTTTTATTTCTTCAGTAACTGACACCAGAAACAATAACTTACTTCGTAAGTGTAAAGTGTGACTCATTCTGATGTTATTCGCAGTGAGATTTGAATCACTCAATGGGCCTTTCAGGTTTTTAGCAAGTGATTTAAAGTTTCTTTATATAATTGCAGTACAAAGGCATACTTAACCTACATTCATTTTGACTTTCTTGAATTCAGTTGCTCTTAAAGAATTAATTACATTTTCTTTTTTACATTTTGTCATAAGAGCAGAATGGGCAGTTCAGTTCAATGGAAAAGACACAGACGAAGACCATCCTTATTCTGAGAAAAACACCCCTCTGAAACTGTCATCTCCACTTCACAACTATTCTGCGGCGGCTCTTTAGTGCATAGCTATTTTGGTCTTAAAGTTTGCACTTCCTGCAGAGTGCAATTCATGTAAAGTGAAAATGTGATTTATTAGATATATACACATTATATATATTATATATATATATATATATATTGTGCCAAGTATATATGAATGTATATATATGTGTGTGTATACTTATGTATATATACACACACATATAAATGAACACATTCATTTATTACCTAATAGTTTACCCCATAATTTACTTACTACGAAGCCAGGTGTATATGTGACCCTGGACCACAAAACCAGTCTTAAGTCGCTGGGGTATATTTGTAGCAATAGCCAAAAATACATTTAGTCAATTTACCGTAAATATATAAAAATTTAATTTTTGATTAGTAATATGCATTGCTAGATCTTCATTTGGACAACTTTAAAGGTGATTTTCTCAGCATTTAGAATATATATTTTTCGATCTCAGATACCAGATTTTCATATAGTTGTATCTCGGGCAAATATTGCCCTATCCTAACAAATCATACATCAATGGGATGCTTATTTATTCAGCTTTCAGATCATGTATAAAAGTCAATTTCGGAAAATGTAATTATATAAAGTTATACACCTATGGTTTGAGGGTAAGTAAATAATGGTCTAATTTTCAACTTTACTTTCATTCTATTTCTATTCTTTATTTTAATCTAAATAAACACATAAATAAATACATTCGGCTAATATAAATGCAATATAAAAAAAATACAGATTTTCTTTTCAAAAGTGAAACATTCAATTTAAATACTGATTTTTTAAATCATGTTTTTAATTACTGAAAAATGTCTTATAATTATTTACTTATTATGACTAATCAGGCCCCATTGTCACTGATCTCAATTATAGTAATCTGCAATGAAATGTATATTTGTAAGGGAGTAATGTTTTTGTAAATTGCTAATTCATTGAATCAACATTTAATTATTATATTAGGCTTTTATATAATAAACAGTATTTTTATCTTTTTAAATCTACATAATTAGCTTTAAACATAAAAAGTAATGCAATATTAAACACACACACTCGTCTGTTATCACTTTATCATACGTACAAGCTCCTATTTGCACTATTTGCCTACATTTGCACTACTTTGTATGGTTTGCACTCTCTGCCATGTGCCCTTACTTGTATATTGTAAGGTGCACAGTCACCTTTGCTCAGATTTACCAAGGGTGCCAATATTATTGGAGGGCACTGTGTTCGTGTCTCTTTTGTCTTCATATAAGAGATCTGTTATTTATATATCTAGATCGGTTATTTATATATCTCCGCAACGAAGTCTCCAGCTCAGCCGTACCAGCAGAGGGAGCCAGTTAAACCAGCTGCGCGTTCTTTCCCAGCGCGCTCATTCTCTGCGCATGCGCACTCGCCGCGCGTCTCTTCCCTCCCCGCAGTATCAAACCGCTGCTTGTCCGCGCCGCCGAAACGCCGAGCCGACAATGGCACAACTGGTGGGACCTCTCCGCAAAGAGCTCGCCGACTCCCTGTCCTCCTGCCGGGTGTTGGTGGTCGGCGCGGGAGGCATCGGCTGCGAGCTGCTGAAAAACCTGGTGCTCACCGGCTTTAAGAATATTGAAGTGGTAAGTTGGAGGAAGGCGGACTTTCTTTGTGCTGCTTCAGTCAGGCCCCATTGTCACAGATCTTCACTTATAACATCCTGAAATCCAAATGAGAATCATGACTTGTGTGCATTTCTCGTTACGGTAAGTTTTTAAAGAACTGCAGGGCTTTCCGTCCTATTGTAAAGACGTAACGTTAAACATCCCTTTTCTTTCGCGCCATGTTCTGTGCGATACCATGTCCCTTGAAAACACTGATCAATGTGGCCACACTTTAACACAACTTACCGTAGCTATTGTGCGTTTAAGAAAAGATCGTTCTAAAATGCCAAAACTCGTTAATATTATAAACCTGATATCGCACAAAAAGATTATCTTCAGTTTTAATAAACAGCATCTTGCCTTCGTTTCTAATGTAACGTTTGTTGTGATACAGCTTCTGTTATGTCTATGCTAAAGTAACAGGATTAATATCATTGTAATTTAAACCATTATTAATATTGCAGTGCACTAGCTTATTAAACTACAAGCTGTTTATTAGCAGGACAATTTAATGCAGGTATTTCCACATATAGCCTACATAGTTTTCGATAAACAGTTTAATGTAAGAAATCTTGCTAATGGAGTTGAGGTAAGATTGTAATATGACAAATGAAAATCACTCAATTGATACTGAAGCTTTTATGACTTGCAAAGATGATGATAGCTATGTTTTTATTTATGCAATCTAATGTTGCAATGGCACACAACCAACCTTTTAGGGTGTTATATAAGGGCGTTAAAGTGCATGATTAAAATAAGCAATAATAAAAAATATATATAATTTCATTGTGATATGGTTTTGCACTTTCTTTAATAATTCCAACAGTGGAGTGCTGCTGTTTTTGATTATCCACAATTATTTATTTATATTTTACTATCATCATTTGCAGATTGACCTGGACACCATTGATGTCAGCAACCTTAACAGACAGTTCCTGTTTCAGAAGAAACATGTTGGAAAGTCTAAAGCTCAGGTAAATGGTGTAACTGACTTCAATGCGTATTTTGATTTTGAAATTTGCACGAGACATTGACTTATTAGTGTGTTTCAGGTTGCCAAGGAGAGCGTGCTACGGTTTTGTCCATCTGCAAACATCACTGCCTACCATGATAGTATCATGAAGTGAGTCTAGTTACGTTATTACGTATTAGTTACGTATATTTCTCTATGGATGCAATATAAAGCAAGGTCAAAAAGTTGGATGCCCAACATGTTTTGTTTTCTTTGTTCTTTGCAGCCCAGATTACAACGTGGAATTCTTCCGAAACTTCCAGCTTGTCATGAATGCATTGGACAACAGAGGTATGAATTTTTCAGCAGACTTTGGTAGAAGGAAGACAACCTTTCTAAAATATTGATCTAAATGTGTCTTTTCTGTTGTCTTTGCAGCGGCTAGGAATCACGTCAACAGGATGTGTTTGGCTGCTGACATTCCCCTCATTGAGAGCGGCACAGCTGGCTATCTGGGACAAGTCACAGTGATCAAGAAGGCAAGGCTCTTCTGTTAAATCAACAACTTTTGTTTGGCACATACATGCTGTATCATCTCAATGTCACGCAGTTGGCATTCACGTTTTGTAAATTGCCAAATTCCAGGGTCAGACGGAGTGCTACGAGTGCCAGCCTAAACCTACGCAGAAAACCTTCCCAGGTTGCACCATTCGCAACACGCCCTCAGAACCCATTCACTGCATCGTGTGGGCCAAATATCTCTTCAAGTAAGTTTTCTACACGAATACATCTCCTTGAAATTGAATTAAACTCAGCTGAAATTGTCATTTATATTGTTTTCCATGTTCAAGGATGTCGTGTTTAAAATGTTAATGCACAAACAATACTGTATGTATGGGAAAACTCACAGGTGTGAATTACCTGTGCCTAAATATTGTGAAGCTGTTACATTACCACGTTGTTGTAGCCTTTTAAAATACTACTGCTATTTTATTCATACATAGTGTTGGTAGCATTAACCAGTTTCGGTGCTCCTGAATTAGGGCTGGGCAATTAATCGCAAATTGCACAGCCCTGTTGTGAATGTGCACACTGCGATGTTACTGTTGTTTATGTGCTTCAATGCAGCTCATTTGTTTGGTGGTAAAATTGAAAGTACTTTCCCTCAATAAACACATCCCTTTGCCACCACGCTGGTAACAAACTGTCACAGTCGCAGTGCTAGTCAACTATGAAATCAATTTGACTTTTTCCTTTAAATTTTTATTTTTAGAATTCCATTTATGGCTTTAATTAAGTGTTCGTAATCAAAAGGGATGCCTAATCGATTAACCTAAAGAGAACAAAATTGAACATTTCCTTTTGTTTTGTCAATCAAAGTGCTGGCCTGCACTACAGAGATTTACAATTTAAATTATACATGGATGAAATATTGTTCTTCCTTAAAAGGTACAGTGTTAATAACCATATTAATGTCGTTGTTAGTATATGAGAAGTACTTTCTGCTCCGCAATAGTAAAATATTTTTGTCATCATTTATTTTAAAGCATCCTTATTTTGCTGGATTGTAGTTCTTTTGTTCTGAATGTGATGGTTTAATCAAGTGAAATGCTCCAGAATACTGTTAGCTGGTTTTTGAGAGTTTAATTAATTATTGTCCACTGTGTACGTGCTATTTTGAGTAATTTTATCTGCTGTATTTTTGTGTATTTGGTTTTGTGTTTGTAAATCTCGTCTTATTCCCATTCAGTTTTTGCCCTGAAGATGGCTTTAGATGCTGAGGTGGCAGTAAAAACGAACAACTAACTAACACATAATTTCTGAATTGCCTCCATAGTCAGCTTTTTGGTGAGGAGGATGCAGATCAGGAGGTGTCACCTGACACAGCTGACCCTGAGGCTGCTTGTGAGTAATCACTTCTACTACAACTTATTTACTACCTCACTGGTGGACATTCCTTATTTTTTATTTTTTGAGTTCATAAATATGCTTGAATGAAAATATAAATGTGATTTGGTGTTCTGTATACATGCAAATGTAATGCAAGTTTAGATGAATTTTTTGATGACAAGATGTTTTTGGGATGTTTGGCTACAGGGAACCCTGCAGATGCAGCAGCCCGAGCTACAGCCTCCGATCAGGATGGAGACATCAAACGAGTGTCTACTAAAGAGTGGGCTCGGTCCACAGGCTACGATCCTGTTAAACTCTTCAACAAGGTGCTAGTTCTGTTACATAAAACATTACTTTATTACCCAGGCTGTTCCTTTATAAATAGTCTAAAAGTCTTGTACTTCCTTTCAGCTTTTTAAAGATGATATCATGTATCTGTTGACTATGGATAAGTTGTGGAAGAAGAGAAAAGCCCCATTACCTCTAGACTGGACTGAAATTCAGCAGATTGGTGTGTATCTGTTTTGGAATTGTCTAGTTGTATAAACAAACACAAAGTTAATAAGGCTGTGTTGTGTGTGTGTGCTGCAGAATGTTCTCAGGAGGAGGCTTGTGGCACAGGTCTGAAGGACCAGCAGGTGTTTGGTGTTCAAGGTTACGCTCAGCTCTTCCACCGCAGTGTAGAAACACTCCGATCTCAGCTGGTAGAGAAGGGTGAAGGTGCAGAGTTAATCTGGGACAAGGTGAGAAGTCAAAAGACAAGTGATGTTTGTTGTTTTTGTTGAACTGGCTATTAAAATACCTATAAAACAAACTATTGCTGGAATCACCTACGATGGAAGGAATCTGTTGGAATATTTAAAATGATGGACTGGCCCCCTCAATGACGGACTTTAACCCTTTCCAGCAAATTTGGGCGAGGTGGTAAATAAACTGGGCAGACCTATTGTAGATTAAAAGGAAGTTCTTTAGTTTCAGCATCAGTGAAGACGTTCTCAGAAAATATGAAAATCGGACGAAAACAGTATGACTCCCTTAATCTGATATTTGCTTTTCTCAGAGCAGCCATCTGCATGTTTCAAGAACATTTTGAATTGAAATGAAAATTTTCAGATTTGGCAGGTGTTCTAACAATTTTGGCCACCACTCTATCTTTTTGTCATATAGTAAATGTAATTCATTCATATACTTTTAAGTCATACCTATTTAACACGGACACATTGGTAAAGTGGCAAAGGCATTTCCAATGTCACAAAATGATTTCTATCTAAAAGTTCTTTTGAAATTTATATTCTTCAAGTAATTCTGGGAAAAAAGTTGAGAAAAAATATTGATGTTCTGTGTGAACACATTTGTGCTGCTGTTTTCAGGATGATCCTCCAGCCATGGACTTCGTAACAGCAGCCGCAAACTTGCGCATGAACGTCTTCAGCATGAACATGAAAAGCCGCTTTGATGTCAAATGTAAGTGTTTGGATGGCTGTGTTGCCACTGTATCTCAGCTTTCAGCTATTTCGTCTTCAATTATTCAAGATTACTTTTTAGTTGGTGTTTAAAAACTATACATATATATACATACACACACACAGCCGTGGAAAAAAATAAGAGACCACTGCAGAAAAATCAGTTTCTTATGGGTTTTATTCTTAAAACAATACACCACCAATACAAAACAATGCACGATTGTTTCATTTTTTGTGAACTGCTATCTTTATAATATTAATAATAGAAGAATAAATACAACTGGATTCAGGTGCTCACCAAATAAGTACCTCAATAAACAGAATGAAGTATGTTTGTGTAGAAATTTAACAAAGACTGGCATGAAATGCTTGTCATACTCAGAGATACTGATTTAGGAGTAAATTGCTGAAATTAAAGTGGTCTCTTATTTTTTTTTCCAGAGCTATATATATATATATATATATAATATAATTATTTATTTATTATAGTTTGTTTTATTATTGTCCAATTTATGTTTTGATACTTTTTTATGCTTTATTTCCCAAGAACTCCCATTTTAAATTAACGTATTATAGCCTTGGCTTTAAAACAAATAAACATACTTCATAATCAAATGTTTCAATAAAATTATTGTCATCTAGCCATGGCGGGGAACATCATTCCAGCAATAGCCACCACTAATGCCGTCATCGCTGGTCTCATTGTTATGGAGGGGCTGAAGATTCTCAACTCTGACTTCGACCAGTGTCACATGGTAAACTTGGGCTGTTGCTCCTTTGACACTTTGAGCTGAATTGCATCATGTCCTGTCTAATCTTACACATCTTTGCATTTGTTTTTCTCAGTTGGTTTAAGGTAATCACTTCTCAAAATAGTTTTGGTTTTGAAGACCTTTTTGAACTTATCCTTTTTTTGAAAATCTTGTCAAGTGGTTTAGGTGGGAGTTATAGGGTTTGTCTAAGTACGTAGTGGTCTTTGCACTTACTTGACATTTCCTGTATTTGGTTTGCATAGTGAGCATGAAGACCACAAGTGTAGGATTTCTCATTACTGCATGGTAATCACCAATGGTGTTATAAATTGTAAACACTTTATTTTACTACCAAATTAAATGTAGTTTATTATTATTAATAATAATAATTGATGTGTATGGGAAAAGCTCGGAAACAACTCAACAAAAGTTTATTTCCACAATATAGTTCTTGATGGGATATGATAAACCTCTTCAGATTGATTTTCGGTATAGTGGTTTTAGTATGCATTAAGTCAGGGGTGGGCAACTTCAGTCTTGCAGGGCCGGTGTCCTGAAGAGTTTAAGTCCAACCCTAATCAAACACACCTGTAGAAGCTAATCAATGTCTTCAAGAACACTAGAAAGTGTTTGATTTGGGTTGGAGTTAAACTCTGCAGGACACCGCTCCTCTAGGACCAAAGTTGCCCACCCCTGCATTAAGGGCACTGTGTATTTTTAAAGAGGTCATAGGATGTTGCTAAAAAGAACATTATTTTGTGTATTTGGTTTAATGCAATACAGTCTAAGCCCTGCATTCCTGAAACGGGTCAATTTGTACAAAGCTCATTGATGCAAAAATGTAAGGTGTGCTCTGATTGGCCAGCTTTCAGTGTGTTGTGATTAGCCGAACACCACACGCATCTGACAGAAGTGTTATGCCCCTTACCATGACGTGATGCTGTGTCACAAAATGCACTATGCACTAACAGCTTGTAACACTCCAAAGAGAAAGGAAAACTTGAAATCGCATCATATGACCCCTTTAAGACCTGGAACAAGAGTTCCTACTACTATGCCAATGGCTTATAGCCTTACTCCTGTGTTTTTTTTTTTTTTTTTGTGTGTGTGTGTCTTTGAAGATCTTCCTAAATAAGCAGCCAAACCCCAGGAAAAAGCTCCTTGTACCGTGTGCACTGGACCCCCCTAATCCCAACTGTTACGTGTGTGCCAGCAAACCTGAGGTCACAGTCAAACTCAATGTGCACAAGACCATTGTGCAAGCTCTTCAGGACAAGGTATGAGTTATAATTGATTTATTTAATTAGTATTTTTTTTTTCAATTCAAAAGCATTGGTCTGTGTGATCTCTAAGAGATTTAAGTCTGGATTTGAACATTTAAGCGTTCATTTATGGGCTTGCTTTTTTCAGATACTGAAGGAGAAGTTTGGCATGGTGGCACCAGATGTGCAAATAGAGGATGGAAAAGGAACGATTCTCATCTCTTCAGAGGAAGGAGAGACTGAAGGTGTGAATCAAGTCAGCCACTAGAGGGCATCTTTCTCTGAGCTTTGTTTTAATGTGCTGGTCTCTCTGTTTCTCTGCAGCAAACAATAACAAGTTTTTGTCTGACTTTGGGATTCGGAATGGGAGCCGTCTTCAAGCAGATGATTTCCTACAGGATTACACTCTCATAGTCAATGTAATTCACAGGTCAGCGAGGCTTCATTTAGCTTAGAGAATTATACTTTGGGTTTCTTATATTAAAATGTATCTTGCGTTTATTGCAGCGAGGAATTGGAAAAGGATGTTGAGTTTGAAGTAGTGGGTGATGCCCCTGATAAGGCGCCTGCACCAAGTGCCCCAGAAGAAGGGAAAAATATTGCCAACGGTAACAAAGATTCTGCCCAGCCGTCTACCTCATCTAAAGGTAGGAACAACATGGATTTCCTTCAAAACATTAGTCTTTAAAAGAAACAATTCACCTTAAAATTGGAAATGAGCAGCTTTGTTAAACATCTTTAGATGAGCGAGAGAATTTAAGTAATGTACTTTTCTCATGCTTTCAGCAGCTGCAGAGGACGACGATGTCCTCATCGTAGACTCTGATGAAGAACCGTCCTCGAGCACCATGGACGCTTCCCAGGAGTCTAGTAACCGCAAGAGGAAGCATCATGATGCTGATACAGATGATGCTGCGTCTAAGCGTAAACGCCTCGACCAGCAGCCGGCCGATGATGATGAAGACATTATCGCTCTTGATTAGCACCATTGACAAGATTTCACCTGCCCACAATAGAGGATTTTCCTCCAGTTGAATTTTTGTACGGTTTCTCTTACCAAACGTGTAAATATATCTGTACTATATGGTTCAAGCTCAATGGATGTCGTCTTTTCCTTCTGTCCTTTGTTTTTGGGAACAGAAAACGGCTGAGTTATGAACTACACTCGGGTTTGGTTTTCCTCAAGATGGATAAAATGCTTTTCAACTTTGTATTTTTTACAATGCGCGTGTCTTCGTATTTTGCAGGGGTTTAGAAAGGCTGACAAAAGTGCTCATGGTATTTTGATGCATTTTTTTCATCTTGAAAACCATATTCCATATTTATTACAGGTTGGTTTTGTTGACAACCTCAGTAATATTTCTGATCACCAAATCATTTTACAGTAACAATGTATTACTGTATGATGGCTTGTATATCTATTGCTGCATAGCTTTAGAACCACAAAGAAAAATATTGTGACTTCCTTTTTTTAAGAAAATACACTCAGACAACTATTTACATCTTTGTGTTTCATTCTTATATTTTTAGTGTTTAGTACAAATGAGCCCATTTCTCATTGACTGACCAAACTGAGCAGCTGAATAAACTAGGGCATCATTTCATTAACCTTTATTTACCAAGAAAGAGTGGTCTTGAAAGGGTACAATGTCCTAATTGCACGTTGTTTACATTAGAACGTTTGACGTAAGAACATTCTGTTTTCACTTGTTACTCACGTAGAAGTCGGAGTCCACCGTTCACGTGGTATTTGTCGTCAGTAGAGTTCATGTAAGATGCAACATGACATGTTAACCCTTCCCCTAGTTGGCACGTCAATTAAAAAACAAAACTTAACTGTCGTCTGTGGCAAATTTTGTGGGCAATTGTAAACAGTTAATTTGTTCTAGATACTTCTCCTGATATGAATAAATACTGTGTGCAGACAAGGATTTAATACCGTCGGGTGTCCATTCGGAGGTATTTTCATTTCGCAAACGATGAAATATGTGGAAAATGCTAGTCTTAGCGCTCTCAAACAATGGCCTGGTCGTTGACTGTGTTCAGTGGTTACTGAGATGCATTATTATGGGATTGAATAAGTGCACTCCATAGTGTCCACTAGTTTCGGACAGGTTTCTGTGCCCTTAAACTGTAAACTATGGGTCGTTTTTTCCATTTAATCTGTTTGCATAACCGGTTTTGTTCTGATTAACCTTCGCCCAATTCAAAGTCGTTAAGTTGCATTTTATTAATATGTGCTAATTTTCCATTGCGTAGTGTAAATGATTTCGATATTATTATAAAAACAAAACACAGCAATCTGTTGTGTGTATATCTATATATAAAACAACGTTTTTCTTCCGATAGGTATTAATGGTGTTGGTATTTATTTGCAATCGTCTATCACGGTTCAGTTAGTCAAAAACTTAATTTAGAGCCTAGACGTGGTTTGCATTTACAAAAAATTATATTGAACTTATTCCTTTCGACTTAATAACATCCACTTGTATTGGTTATTTGAACCGATTCATTAAAAACAATACCCAGAGTTATATATTGTTATATATTATATAAACTGGGTTATGGCGACAATTATTTTATTAAAATATATAATTCATTTAGAGCCTTTATGTATTTGCAACATATTAAAGTCATTACA
Source organism: Enteromius radiatus (assembly GCA_032357445.1). NCBI lineage: Eukaryota > Metazoa > Chordata > Actinopteri > Cypriniformes > Cyprinidae > Enteromius > Enteromius radiatus. Next base: position 6,369,617 of record JAUCMS010000055.1, on the reverse strand, counting down.
TCACTACAAAACTACGTGTCTTAAAATGCAATTTTATCAGTTTTATGAGCAATTATACATAAAATATAATTTATCGGTAATTATTAAATTAAAAAAAATTTTACCGTATTTTGTTATACACTAATAAAAACCACTATACCCGTTTACATATTATAAATAGATAATAATATTGTAAATAAGACTTTTGAATATGACATAAATCTCCTCGTGTCATGTCTCGTCCCACCTCTGTATATAGTTAAGCTCTAACGCCCCTCAGTTGATGAACCTGATTGGATTGTGTTCGGACACCCGACCCCCAACTGGACGTAGTCCTCCATTTTATTTCCTTTTACTGGGATATTTAAACCTGTTCGCCCACACGCGCGTTATTTTCGTTCTAATGTCTTGACTACAAACAAAAGCTGTGACTTCCTACACATTTGGAAACGTCTGGATCATCGTTCGGAGTTTGGTGGGTGTTGTTAACCAGCCCTTTTTACCTGCATCCGCCAATCATTAGGGTGCAAGTTGGGTGTTGTTAGTACAAGTTCGGCACAAGAGCGCACGCCAAAGGACAATATTTCACATTCCGTGGCGCGACACCTTCGATTAATCAAGCTTTGGGTTTAATGAGAGCCTTACGGCAGGCGGGTTTTGCTCATATATTATTTATTTTAGACTCCGAAAGTAAACGGTAAACAACATGGTGACACTGACAGCGATCGTCGCGCCTCTCGGTCGACAGATACACAGGCACCTGGTGAAGCATGTCAGAAGCCAGCGCTTTATTCCTGCTCGGGCATGCAACTTGTCTGCATGCTCCAGCAAATTACTTCTCAGTCAAGGTTAGTGTTTTTTTGCTGTAACATTATTTAGTTTGTGTCATGATAGTATCCCACCACCTTGTTTTGGTGAGTGGTCTTTTTGCTCGATTATTTGTGCAATATTTTCAACATTAGGGTTTATTACAGGTGCTGTTATGTCCTTTATGACTGGGTTGATGGTTATATGGTCACAGCATGTATGTTTATTATCAGCAAAAACTATTTCCTGGAGGACTTCCGGGTTTCGCGTGAATTGGAATGTTTACATGAAACACAGCGGGAAATGATCAATGCATATTTTAGCAAGCTGCAGTAGTTTATCGTGTTTTGATGGTAAACCTTGAGTGTCATCATTAAGGATGTATGTAGCTACTAACCCCATCCGTTAACTTCGCGCATTACATGTTTCACATGTCACTGTTTTTTCCACAAGCCCCGCCCATGAGAGATATGGGGCCGTGTTTATGATGCCTGCAAAACATTCATTGAAAACGGCCTTGAAGATCCAATATAAGTCACATGAGACCGAGAATATTTAATTAAAGGAAAAATAAAACCATTTTGCCCTCCTTGAGAGATTAAAAAGAAGCTGAATTTATTTATTCATTTTTTAGTAAGTATAAGTGTGTCATTTGTACTAAACAAACCAATCAGATATATATATATTTTTAAATGGGGTGCAAGATTTGGCCTAAAACGTTTAAAATGTAAAGCATTTTTCTTGCTTTTTCAGTACATTAAATACATAGTAAATGTTCAATCAAGGGATTAAAATTCTGTCATTTTTGCAAGAATGAGTAGGTAAAAAAACTTCTATCTCACTCAGTTCTCACTCAATGGGAGTATTCATTTATAAACTTTGATTGCATAATTCTTCATAATCCTGCTGTAAGAGGTTTACACACAAGAACGATTAACGTCATATTCTTGTATTTTTCTATAACTGTTATTTATACTCATATCTTTACTGTGCGATTAGCAGTAGCTTATAGCTGTCATTTATATTATGTAGACTTTATCTTATCTAAACCGGATTGGTTTATCAACAAATAAATTCAGTCTTTTCCGATTTTAATTGTTTAAACGTCACATCAAAAGCCACATCAAAGCATTGACCCATTAAAGTGTAATAAGTAAAGGTTACGTACAACAAGTAAATGAGTAAACTTTAACAAAGGAAAAATGTAAAATAATTTCAGCGACTGTGGTCTGTCCGCTATGGTTTTAGGATAGAAAATAACAGAGGAAACATCCTAAATCAAGTTTATTCTAAAAGTTAATCAAAGACTAAGTTTAAATGAGTATTTCTTTTGATATTTTATAACGGAGTTATAGTTAGAAGAGCCCATGCTGTGTTTGCTTATAAAATGGGTCAGCGCGGTTGTAATCCCTCTTTGCTAGACCACTTAAATGACTGACAGGAATTATAGTAAAGGCCATTTTAATCTCATGAAAGGCAGTTGGTCACATTCTCTGGGTGCTTTAATTCAACTCCTTTTGTAGAATCTAGAGCATGTGACCACAATCTAAGCAGTTATTGTGTAAGACAAGCTTTTGCTGCGTAAAAGAGCTCTTACGTGTTTGCGCAAGGATCGTCTATAACATTCTAAAGGGAATGTCTTTTCATAAAGGTGGCATAAAACTCTGCTTACTGTCTTCCTGTGAGCTCCACAGTCAGTTTTTCCCTTACATTCCACATGTCAGGGTTTTTTTTTCCTTTTTTGAATCATCGAGTCACAGAAGGAAGCATATTTTCTTCTCGACTTTCACTTCTCTAATACTCTCTAGAAGGACGGCTCGCCTGCTTTTTGTGCTGCTTTGGGTTTATTTTTGCTGCTTTTTTTTCCTGTTTGGATTTTAAACATTTAATTTCAGAACAAATGTGTAACTCAATGCATGAGGCTGCACTTTGTGGCATAAAATGTAGGTTTATCTATCGGTCTGTCTGTTTGGTTGTTAAAACCAGCGTATAGTTTTTGAAATGTTGTTTTTCATTTATTTTTTAGACTTTTTAAAAAGCTGGCATTCTGCCTGCTTAGACAGCATTTTGTGGCATCAAGCTTGCACTTAGACATTTTCGATGGCCTAAATGCTACCTAGATTATAGGTTTAAAAAAACAGCTCTAGTTTTATTCTAAATTTTCCTTTTCCTGACCGGTAATTTTCTTCGCAGTGCATCCTATGTGGCAGGAGCCGCTCGCCATTCCCGGTGGAGATCGCCAGTCGCCTATTGACATTATGGTGCGTAAAAGCACCTTTGATCCACAGCTCAAACCTCTGAAGGTAAAATATGACCCAAGGACCTGCCAGCAGATCTGGAATAATGGCTACTCTTTCCTGGTCGAGTACGACGACACAACTGACAAATCTAGTAAGTTACCTTCATTGGCCATAGCTTTGACCAAAATCTCCTGAAGAAGAAGTTCCCATATTCACTGATTCTGGTTTTGTAAAACTAGGAACTGTATTATTTTGGTGGAGAGACTCTGCTTACTGAATATGTTACATATTTGTAAAGTAAATCATATTTACTCTAGCTTTGTCCAAATAGGAATTCCAGTGGTTTTAACTGTTACAAAGAACACGACAGAAAAATGTATTATTTTTGTCTAATAACGCTGCCTGAGATGTTTTGTGGTTTGAGGAAACCGTAAACTGAAATAAATCTCTTTTAGTTCTGAAAGGAGGACCTCTGGAGGATCAGTTCAGACTGTGTCAGTTTCATTTTCACTGGGGGGAGACCAACGCCTGGGGCTCTGAACACTCCATAGATCGCCGCCTTTACCCTGCTGAGGTATTTTATATCTCTCCATTACTAATTTAGCCATCTTTTTGAGCCATCTGTATGTTTCTTTTACTGTAAGGAAGTATTTCTCTCAAGAGCTTCTCTCTAAAAGAGGGTGGAGACTTTAGACCGTTAGGAACAGTCTGCTCTTTCTATTGTAAGATAGTCACCTCTATGAATATGTGGCACTAACCCAAGACAAGTACACTGTACTGCTTTAACTCAGAGCCAGTTACATAAGGAGACATGTGTGAAAAGCCAAGTTTGCCTTTGTTAGCGCTGGTGAGAATGTGACCTTACTGCACTCAAAACTACTTTAGCTCTACTGATTTGTCTCGGAGTGTGTGTGTGTGTGTGTGTGTGTAACAGCTCAAATTTCAGTCCTGTAATTGTATCCTGTATTGTGTAAAGTGGTTTTATTCCCGCCTCCTTGGTTAAATCTAATCGCTCCAGAATGAATGGGTTTCTGTCCATTTGTACGGGTGTACACCATTTCAGTACATCAAAAGCACAAAACCTAGCTATGCTCAGCTGCAGGACTGTGTGACAAGATGAACAAGTGTAGAAACCTGAACCAAATGAAAGGCATAATGTGCTGATTATTTTCATTCATATTGACATGGGTGTGTATCTTTTCTGTCTTCACAGCTCCATATTGTTCACTGGAACGCTGACAAATACAGTTTGTTTGAGGAGGCTGTTATCGAGGAGAACGGACTAGCTGTTATTGGAGTCTTTCTGAAGGTACTGATATGTGTAATTATTACCAAACTTCTTTGTTTGTAGATCTTTAAGCTTAGTAGGCTTTTTATACATTTGATTTGTGTTTTTCACAGATTGGAAAGAGACACGAGGGTTTGCAGAAACTGGTGGATGCCCTGCCTGCAGTCAGGCACAAAGTAAGACATTAAATATTATGATTTGTGCACAGAGCTTTGGCTTTGTTGTGGGATTAGGATCCTCAGAGAGTGATATTTTGGAAACAGTGGGATGAGGAATAAACTTGTTGCATACATTTTGTTTTACAATTTCACAGTATGACATATCCTCATCCTTTTCCATTCAGGATAGCGTGGTAGAGTTCACCAAGTTCGACCCTGCATGTCTCCTCCCGGAGAACATTGATGACTATTGGACATACGCAGGTTCTCTGACCACTCCTCCTCTTACTGAGGCGGTGACATGGATTGTGATGAAACAGCACATTGAAGTCAGTCATGATCAGGTAAGAGGCTGATGTGATTGGGAATGTGAGATAGGGGATATTTTTCCCTGATAGCGCTGGCCAACTGATCTTATTTGAATAACTTAGCTAAAAAAACACATTCATGCAAATGGAAGTAATTTTGTAATATAAATTACACAATTAAGAAGGAACGATTCTGTCTTGAATTCTCACTCTAATGTTGTTCCAAACCCGTAAGACTAATTAGCAACTACTTATGATATTTTTAATGAAATCTGACCCTCTCTGACCCCACATAGATGGCAACATCAGTCTTTGACGTACATTCACAACAGTAACACAACGCATACATTTGTTAAATTAGTTGAATGAAGTTTTTTTTTTTTTTTTTTTTTTTTTTTTTTTCCTGTTCACCAAAATATTCTGATAGCTTCATGAAATTACGGTTGAACCATGGTTGATGGTTCACAACCATGTCCTTACTACCTTTCTGGTCCTTGGACATAGTTGCTGTCTAGGCAAGGTAATGGCTAACAATTGTAATTTTTTGGGGGGATGAATTAACCCTTTATTCATTTCCCATTAAGAATTACAATATAGTTTGCTTTCTTACCACAAGCAAACCACTCCAAAGTTGTTCAATTGGACTGAGACCAGCATTTACAGTACGGATAACTTTAACTAAAGCAGAAGGTTAAAATATGAATGCTCCAAATGAGCAAGGAGTGAAATTGTGCAAAATGTATTTTCTTTGAACGTTTCGTAAAAAGACCTCAAAACAATTGACCTTTCGCAAAAGCCACACCCTCCTTAGTTACTGTTGCTAGTCCGTCAAGCTCACCGACAACGACGGACTGTCAACCATAGACAGTAGTAGAAAACATGGCGGGGAGAGTTGTACCTGTTGGTGTCAGTGACTCCTTTTGGAGTAACATACGGTTAATATCCTCCAGGTCGAGGCAAAAGGGGTTTGCAATATGCAATGGAGGGCTATATACATAATCTCAAAATATTAT
>JAUCMS010000055.1:6351962-6363724 GCA_032357445.1 Enteromius radiatus | reverse complement strand
TACATGTGCCATAGGCACATCGCTTCACCATTTTGCTTGCCAGAGGCCCGCAGCTTGATGGACCTTGCTTACTTAGTTACCGTTGCTAGGATGTGTGATTGGACAATGGCCGTTTTGGGGCGGGGTTTTGCGAAAGGTCAATTTACCCTAAAATATTTAAACTAAGATCAAGGATTTTAAAATGAAGCCACTGATTCCTAACCGCGGCAGTCTTTAGGACATGCAGAGCAGTAGGTTATACACAGCTAGGAACAGTGCAGGGTTTGCTGGTTTTAATACTCATCATTAATTTTCAGAACAGCTTTTGCTAAAAATGTTGAGTTCTCAATGTATATGAGCCTTTTAAAAACAGCCGATGAATGCCATAAATCCATGCTTTGAGAGCCCCCTCACGCTGGCTATTTTAACTCTGGTGGGAGTCTGTTTGTTATTCCGACTTCATGTTCCAATGCTCCATGGTAACCAGGGAAATGGATCGGAAAAGCCCATCTGGCTGACTGCTGACATCTGTTTTCTTTTACATCCAATTGACCTTTATATTTTTTTGCTCTCATTCAAACTACCTGTATTTTTTACATATTCTCTTCCATACCTTTTTGTCATTTTCTCAGTTGGCAGTGTTTCGAAGCTTGCTGTTCACGTCGGCAGAAGAGCAGGTGCAGAGAAGTATGGTCAACAACTTCCGGGTTCAGCAGGCTTTGAAGGGACGCACTGTCCGCTCTTCTTTCACCCCCTTCCTCCAAGATGCTCCCTCTATGAAGTAGCAACAAAACTCCGTGATCAAATTCACATCTTAACCTCCAAAACAAGCACAGACTCATCAGTAACCGTGTGGACTGCTGATATCCATAATGTCTTAACTGGATTTAAAAAAAAAAAAAGGTATAGATTGGAGAGATTTAATTGAAAGGGATTAACAAAGATGTAGTTTAGTTATGGAAGTACTCTGACAAAAGGTGCATGCAATACATTGTCATTTCGCTGTATTTGTACAAGTATTGAAAATAATACTAGAATTCTACGAAAATTCTAATTCCAGAATCAAACGCACATTTCCTTTCAATATTGTAGCAAAGGGTGTCTACTTTTGAGGACAAACAGCCTCCTCTTGTGGATAACTGACAAAATGCAAATAGGGTGGGTGGGGGGAGTATTCAGTAGTTTTAGTTCAGTGGTAGACCTGCTGTGAGGGGAATTTTTGTATTATTTTTTTTATGCATGAAACTGCACAATGCCTTTCACTTTTGATTGGTTTTTAGATGTTAAGTAATCTTAAATATTTTCAGTAGACCTAATATACATGTAGATAGAAAATTGGAAATATTTTAAGGCTACGTTTAAATATTGCAGTATAAATAAGACTAGAAATATAGCCTTTATGAAAGGTGCACTAGACATTTAGAGATGTGAAAGGAGGAGGTGTAGATTAATGCGCACAAGCGTTTAGTGAAGATGCATTACTGTACTTGCTGTGTACTTCATATAGAAAAGATTATCACTAGTGCCTTTTTATTGTACTCTGTTATCTGATCAACTGCACAAGTGGTTGGCCATAATTGCCTTTCGGCAAAATGTGTGCCTCCAGTTCAAATCTTTTATTGGCATTGTTCTCATCCATTAAGCTCATGATTGTAATTGTTTTAATCTTTAAAGTGTATTTAGTGTCAGTGATTTTAAAAATAGCTGTCTTCGTGTAAGAATGTCTTGTAAAATGTATTTGGGAGCACCTGGAAGTATCTTTCTACTCTGTGTCGTGAAGTACCTTTGATAGATGGACCTCTGTTTTCGAGCATGTGTGCTTTATTTTATTTCTCCACTAGAGGCACACATGAGACCAGGCACATGTAGAAATGAGATCTACAGTAAGACCAATTGATTGTTATAGTTTAATCTCGGTGCATTCCGTTTTCCTTTTAAACATGCTGTAAATGGCAATAGGATTGAAACAGTACTGAGACACCATGAGCGTTTGAAGCGTCCACGACCTGTAATTTGATTCATCTGTAAATGCATTTTCATCATGGTTTCGCATGCATTTAGTGTTCGAGATCTAGAAGAAGGTTGTTCAGTTGTTTCAGGGAGATGCAGAAACAGCAGAAGTTAAGCAAACAGCTTTATGATTGGCAAGAGGCACTGGTCTTTGTGATGGCTGAATAACAATGTTCTTGTATAAACTGTCCCTTAAGTGGCCTCTAGTTTGAATGGGCCACCTGGTTTCCTCCGTTTTGGCTTCATGGTTGAAATTCAGAGTGATACTAACTAGACTAGAAAGCTGGATTTACACTGTACAAACACTATAGGTTACATGGAGACTGGGATCCATTCCCTACACCTGCCCAAGTCTTTATCTGCTCTCAGAGTAGTGAACATTCTTTCACATCAGGAGGCCCTGGAACAATGTTTTCTCATTGTAGCGGAGTATGAAAAGCGTGTGACGACACCTTTTGTTGTTTGAATTTGAATTATGCAGTGGATGAATTACAGTTTTGTTTTGTTTTTTTGCTTTAAATAGTTTGGCATGAGGGACATGGATTTGTGTTATTTTTTTTTTTGTTGTTTTTTTTTGTAGAGTAGTTTAAAGGAACAGTTCACCCAAAAATTAAAAAAATCTGTCATCTACTCAACCTTAATTGGTTCCGACTCTGTTTGCATTTCTTTGTTCTACTTTTCCATATTTTTTTTCCTACTATGGAAGTCAGTGGTGACCCAAAAACAGCTACAAACTATCTTCAAAATATCTTCCTTTATGTTTGGCGGAACAAAGAAATTCACACAGATTTGGAACTTTTAAATGATGATAGTATTTTAGTTTTTTGGGGGGGGGTAAACTATTCCTTTAAGGCCTTTTGTTTTTAAGGGAAATTAATAATCACGGTTTAACACTAAAACTACTTTTGTTTTAAAGACAGCCTCGTCCTTCACTTATCATCTTAAATAATTTTCATAACTGTCACTTATGCTGCCTTTTATACATTTTATGATGCAAATTATATCTAGAACTTTAATATTATTTCTTTGTTGTATTGCATGCAAATGCTGTATTTTATTCATTTGTTTAGTGGAATTTTTCATGGGACTTTTTACATTTGGGTTGATTTAGTTTTGTTTTACTTTTGGGCGGACATGAGCATGTGCCCTAGGGATTTAGGCAGGAAGAGGGTGGTGCCGGAGGTTTATGGAGGCCCCATCCCAGCAAGTGTTGTTGCACCAGGTGCTAGCTAGGTCCGGATAAGCTGCACTAAAAAAGTGCAAGTTTTGGTGGACTAAGCAGAGGGGGAGCCTACAGATCCAGAGGTGAACGTCAACAAATGCACAATCTAACTTCTCATTCATGCTGTGTGATGTTGTGTATTAACATTTTAAAGTGTAAAAATGAAATTAAAACAATATATTTTAAGCTATGTCGCTGGTGGAAGTTATTTGGCTTTGAAAATAAATTATTCTTAATTTCTCAATGGTTCTTTGATTACTAATTTTTGTCAACTGTGACTAATTTGTATCTTTCTTCTCCAAGAGTAAAAAAAAGATACCAGCACCTCAAAAAACAAGAGCCAGAGAATAAGGCCAGGGTGTGGGTGTTTAGAATAGCTGGGGAACCTGGATTGGGTTTTGTCTCAAACTTGGTTCAAAAAGATTCCTTTCCATGTTTGTTGTTCTTGCCTGCATGAGCTACAAAAATGGGACGAGACACTGGGTTTTTGCGTATCCCAAACACACCATGGTTTCCCATCATTGTGTGAGAGCATTTGGGAACATGCTCTTTGAGCTCTACAGGAAAAACAAACTGGTGAATTGATTAAAGAGCAGAAGATCAAGACTACTTCTTTGACAAGCGCTGGAGAAGGGTCACAGTTGTAATCAATAAAAAGAAGCTATGCAGCTGTGGACTATCTCAAGGGATATGATGATCAGGCATTGCTAATTGAATAGAAGCCACAGATGAAAGCTGCTAATATCAGGCTGCTTCCTCTACTATGGGTTTGTTCTTCAATGTTTTTGCAGGTTATTCTTAGACAAAAAGAAAACTCCATTCAGTCCTATTTTCTTCCTATAAACAGGAACCTATGGCTTAAAGATGTTTCTCAGAACTCCTTTCCAGTTGCTTTCCTCTTTAGATCAAACAAACTGGTGGGAAATATACATCTAAAAATGTACAATCTTGGCCGAAACCCGACAGGCCCTCCAAAGTTTCACTTGCAGATTGTTTTCTACTTTTAACGATAACCAGCCCATGTGGTACCAGGGAACTGAGACACCTACCCTCTCTCCTATAGAGAAAGAAAACTGAACTCTTAAACATCAGGGCACAACACCGCCGCAACCACATGACTTATCAAATAAAAAAGTCACCTGCTGTCTCATTTATCTTTAAGCTGAGCAAACTTAATTCTCATGATGGGGAGGCTAATGTAAATGAGCATGTGCGAAGAGAATGCAAACATGCCTTGATGAATAACTTTAAAACAGGTCATGAAGTTCACAAGTATTAGTACAACACACTTGCCCCCTGCAGATTATACTCTCCAGGTCTTCGGAGATTGATACCTTGTAGGCATGTGACATGCAAGTCTTTCTCATTGAAACACAAAAGCTTTTGGATGAAATTAAGGTTGTTGTTTTGTTTAATTTGAAAACCAATATCTTTAAAGCCCACAGGGATATGTGACAGTTGTGATGTTTCCTGAAAACAGGAAATTAGCAACTTTGTTATTTTTTCATATGTTTCTTCAGACATTGTGATCAAAGGAATCCGAGTCTAAAGAATTTTCCATAGCTGAAACGACAAGTTATGGTAATTCACGTCTAGCCAAGGATTATATGCTAAATATTTAAAACAAAAAACTGATTCATATAATGCTGGAACTACAGGGGGTTTGTAAGATTGTGCTAGAAATTCTAATACCAAAAGAAATTAAAAATGTGTATCAAAAATATTTTTAAGAATACTAAAAAAGTATTGAAAAGTAAAAAAGTATTGTATACTTTCTTTCTAAAGTATAGTTTTTCATACTATTCAAAACATTTAAATCAAGAGAAATAATTTAACACACTGTCATGAGCTTGTAGCCTACACTGTAAAATCTGTGAATGTTATTTTTTTAAATGGAGGAAACACTTTAGATAAACCTAACCTTAGAAAAAAATATTTTAATTCACAAGCTTACCAAAGCAGTCTACTCAAATCCGATTTTTAATACACTGACGAACACCAATAAACAAATGTAAGCATTTTGATGAATGATAGCTTTTCCACAAGCTGAGGTAAATATAGAAAATACAGTGTCACAAAATCCCAAATAACAAACAAAAAAAACTAATATGAGGCATGGCAAAGAAAATTCTTGGCATGTCAGTCTTTGTGTTTTTTTCACTTCCAAAAACTGTAAACGCAGTCTTTTATGGTTAAATTTATATTATATATATTATACTTGTATAAAGTATCACTTCATGTGATAGATCTTTACAGTACAGCATTTTATAGGGTATGTAATTAGATAAATGATTATATTTGTTTAAATATTGTGATGTGTCTTGATATTTCAAGGTTAACTAATGAGTTCAACTGAACTAAAAAATTAGGGAAAGCCCTGCTGGACCCGAACCGCTCAGTAATAGGAATTTCTTCCATGTAGACTCTAGAGGGCGATATAAACTTCCCCACTAACACTTAACGCGGAGGAAAGAGGCAGGCCGAATCAGGAGATGCTTTTGTGTCTGTACAACGTTGACACACTTCAGAAACCACGTTTCTGTGAGTCAGAGCGGACTCCACGGTAGCACCGTGCATCAGCCTAGCCCAGACTGAGGGAGCTGAACAGGTCATTTTTACACTTAACAGAGCAAAACAAAGCGTTTGGCTTTGTTTGACAAGAGCAAGCAATGTCTGCTTTGAAGAAACGGAGTTCAAATGCGTCTGCGGACCGGGATGAAGACGACAAGCAAGTGACGGAGAAGATGCTCTCCAGCAAAGGTGGGAATGGCAACATGAGCCGACCAGGAGACGGCACGCCTGAAAGCCCCACCGCAGATATTACCTCAGCGGATGGAGAAGAGACAGTCGTGCTGAAAAGAACTATAACTCTCGTAAACGGGGTGGCCATTATAGTAGGCACCATTATTGGCTCTGGCATCTTCGTTACACCGACCGGAGTGGTGAAAGAAGCCGGTTCAGTCGGGTTGTCGCTGGTCGTGTGGGCTGTGTGCGGCGTCTTCTCCACTATAGGCGCTCTCTGCTACGCCGAACTGGGGACCACCATCACCAAATCTGGGGGTGACTACGCTTACATCCTTGAAGTTTACGGCTCCCTACCTGCTTTTCTGAAACTCTGGATCGAGCTTCTCATCATCAGGCCGTCCTCGCAGTATATCGTCGCCTATGTTTTCGCTACCTACCTCCTGAAGCCCATCTTTCCCATTTGTCCCGTTCCTGAAACGGGAGCTAAGCTGGTCGCCTGTCTGTGTATCCGTAAGTAACCTGTTACCTCACTAGATGACATAAAAGTTCGCTTTACTCATGTATTCCTAAAATTAGCAATATAACCGAGGGCTTAAGTCACTCTTTACCGTAAATCTCCTCAGTTCAACGGTTATGACGTTTGAGTTTACCTCGGCTGTCATCTCGCTTGCCAGTCGCGCGCCTCATGTTCAACGCACGAAACGCGTTCAAGTTTACTCATGTACAACATGTTTCTCAAAAAAAAAAAAAAAAGAAGAAATATGAACGATTTTAAATACATTTGTGACATAAAATGTGCAATTAGAGACAGAAACTACCACGGCTTGTGTAGCCTGTAAAAGGAAATTGAGTATGTTGAAAAGATGCAGAAAAATTTCATCATCTGATTACGTTACGGATGGGAGGAAGTGGCACTGGCATGCGCATCTACACCTTGGCGGGCTTTATGCAAATTGTATTGCATTATTACACACCAATTTAGAGTCGCTTTAGTATTGATACAAATTTTTAATAAATATTTAAAAAACGATAAATTATAAATTAATATTTTGAGAAAATACAAATCCGTTTTTCCCAGCATGGAAATGAATAAGCAGAATAATTATGAAGTTCATGTTAGATGTTTTAAGTTATTAACCGATCATTGCAGGAGCTTCATAATTAATTCACTTATGTGTAATTTTATATGACGTATAAACCAAGATTATTCATTATTATGATCAGGTTACTGCATTCTCTTTTCTACCATAAAATGTGTGTGTGTGTGTGCTTCTTGCAGTAAGAGTACCAATACGAGAACCAATAGGAGTGTATGAATGCAGCCCTGCAGATCTACAATCACAGATGATTGACATTCATGCTCATGGCAATATGTTATCGTTGTGATTTACCATGGCAGCCATGTGAGCAATGCAGCCCTCCCACAGGTTTAAACCAGTCAGGATTAGGAGAATTAGCTCAAGCCCTAATTACCAATTGGCCAACAAATTAAAACCCCTATTTCTCTCCATCTCTCCCTGTGTTTTTCTTTGCCTCCTCTTTCTTTCTGTTCTCCTTCTTGCTCATTTAGGCCAGATGAATGCTTGGTTGGGGTACAGGAATGTATGTTCTTTGTGATTGTGAGGGAGTGAACACAGAACCCACTATCTGTTGTAATCTCGCCCTGTTAGTGCCTGGTCTAATCCTTCCATAAGAACTCGCATGACAAGACAGAAAGGGAGGTAAAGATGACTATAGCCATACGTTTAAAGCTGAGCAATGGCAGGTTACAGGATTTACAACACTTAATACCAACATTTACCTTGATACAAATGTTCAGAGTTCAGCCCAAGTGCTCAGTTTTATGGTTTGTGAAACTCAGACAGTATTTGGGTCTGCAGGCATAGCAGCTGGCCACTGTTCCCCTGACCCATTTTCTCATGCGTTTTAAGGTCATGATTGAAAAGGGACTTCAGGATTGGTTCGTTGCATGAAACTACACTGTGTATCCATGGGAGAGGCCCCCTGAGCCGGACCATGCTCCTGCCGTAGGGAAGCTCAGGGGAGCAATCACTGTCTCATGATCCCTGGTCTATTAAGAACAAGAATTGCAATGCCCAGCCGGGTAATACAACAGTTTGTGCATGTGATCTTGAGTGAGGGGACCCTACTGTCCTACCCGATACAGACCCCCTTTTGTACTTTGAGGCACACAAAGACTGGCGGGCTTCGCCTCTCTGTTTGGTGCCCAGACCGATTTACAGCTAATGCTGCTTTGAAGTATTTGTTAGTTAATCACATTTAATAGGAAGCTTGGAGCCAGGGGCTGGAGGCTGAGGTGGTAGGAGCTCATGATTTTTATTATTCCCATAAAATCTGTTTACCAGTATTTGGTCAGTGAACTTCGTAGCACCTGTACCTGCTCATTTTATATTCATACATCCATTCTTTTTTCAAACCATGTCTGACTCCCCAGTGCCTTGGACTGTAGACAGGGAAACACCCTTGTAACTACTGACAATTTCCAGTTCACTTGTGCTCTTTGGATAATGGGGGAAGCTCAGACTAACACAGGGAACATGTAAACCCACACAGAAAGGCCTTATTGCTCAAATTGGAGATATTCTTACATATTAATAGTTAAGTATAACTTATAATACTTAGCATATAAAGTTAAAAATGTGTCATAAAATGCAATGCAAATGTAAAATATATGATTATTCATATATGTGTAATACATGTATTATAGTTGCAATATTGGTATTAACATTTTACTGTTATACAATAAAATAATTGTAATAAAAATTAATATTATTGTTGCTATAGTAATATTTCTCTTTATTAATTTGCTTAGTTTGAATAATTGAATAAAATAATGCATATATGTCTTAAGTCGCTGGGATATATTTGTACCAAAAATACATTGTATGGGTCAAAATTATTGATTTTTCTTTTTTGCCAAAAATCCTTAGGATAGTGAGTAAAGATCATGTTCCATGAAGGTATTTAGTCAATTTCTTATCGAAAATATATTAAAACGTAATTTTTGATTAGTAATATGCATTGATAAGATCTTCATTTGGACAACTTTAAAGGTGATTTTCTCAGCATTTAGATGTTTCTGTATCCTCAGATTTCAGATTTTCATATACAGATTTTCATATTCATATATTTTCAAATCATACATCAATGGGAAGCTTATTTATATTCAGCTTTTTCTGAAAAAAAAAAAGATTTCTGAAAATGAACACTTAAGATACATATTATTAATTATTATTAATATTACGTTGTTGTTATTGTCAGTGTAAAACAGCAGTGTAAATGTGGCCTGAGAAGTTTTTTACTTAAAATTTGTAAAAAGAAGAAGGAGAAGAAAACATACAAAGCAGACATAGAGCTCTGTTAAATTTAAATAAATACATGTACATATTTTATCAGAAAACAAATGCTATTAAATTTGTTTCCTCAAACCATTGCCCACAAGGCTATCCCTCCCAGCAAAGCCAATCAGTCTTATTCAGTATATCGAATGACACAGTAGGATTTCTGTTAATCGCATTGAAACAGAATTAAACACACACAAAAAGTGGATTGACTAAGTAGGGCGTGACATTTGCGTATGATTCAGGTAACAATTATTTGCAAATCCACCCTATAATACAATCCAACTCCATTAGGCACATTATTAAGTGTTGTATAAAGTATTCCTAATTATTTGAATTTACATGTTGTGCTGACATTTTCAAAATCAGACAGGTAGTTCTTTCACCAGATTTTATTTGATGTCTTTTTTTCCATTCAACCTTAATAACTTTGGCAGCCATGCTGTTTCGTTTTAAAAAGGTGCCACAGCGCATCATGCTGCCACGTGTATAGTTGCAATGTAAACAGCGCTTTGCGGACGACGCCTCCTGAGTTAAAGTGTGGATGACAAATTCTAGCCTAATTAGTTTACCAAGTATTTAGGTTAACTTCCTCTGAGCCTCTGTTGTGAAAGACTAAAAATAAGTGTTTTTCCCTCCATCTCTCCCTGTAGTGTTGTTGACCGCTATCAACTGCTACAGCGTGAAGGCCGCCACGAGGGTTCAAGATGCCTTTGCTGCTGCTAAGCTATTCGCCCTGGGCCTCATCATCATTATTGGCTTTGTGCAGATCGGCAGAGGTGGGTAACACACAAATATGTCCAACATGTACACCAAAAATCAGTCAGTTAGTTACATGCTGAGGAATGGAATTGAAAACAGACAAATACTGTAGTTTTGGTTAATGACTGTAACATCACTAAAATGAAACCATACGAATAGTGTATGTTTGTAAATTGAGGAAGAAGGATTATTTATGGTTTCTGGTGTGAATAAAGAGTTGTATCGGCCTTAGGTAGCCCTTGGCTTCAGTGTTTGTTTATTCTTGCTATGGATACGAAGAAACGTTCCAACGATTTTCATTACAGTGTTGATTTACAGCCTCTTGGCTGGGTCAAAGTGTTTTCAAGCTACACAAAGTTTAGGGCTAACAACAGCCTTGTGCAAAAAATGACTTTTTCTATTAATAGGGTACAAATTAAAAAGGGTACAAACCAACGAAGGGACAGTTAATAGATAAACTATTAGCTAAAAACATCAAATATTTTACCTCAGTGCTTTTGGACTTCTTGATTGTATTTTTAAGAAGATTTGACAATTAAAATTAAAAAAATGATTAAAGGAAATAAATTTATTTTTATTAATTACTGTCATGCTGGGTGTCAGGAAGGAGACGGGAAACGTGTGGATACAAATGCAAAGCTTTTGCAAAGCGAATTACAAACAAAAGAACCGGAACTTAAATACATGTAAAAACTAGGTCAGTAGGCGGAGATTGAAAATCATAACTGCTATGGCAACATACAAGGGGTTGGAGACATGAGTTCATTGATAAAGAAGTCCAGGGATGAAAGAGAGACACAACACAGAGAATAAGTCTGATGCTGGAGTGCCAACCAGAAAGCTATAAGTTGGTACTCCATCTCTTTTAGGACTCCGTTTAGCAGAGAATTGTAGACCTGCTGAATGAGCAGCCAAAACTGCAGCTCTGATTGTTTGTTACTGTGACACTAAAGCACTGACAGCAATAGTGTAGAGAAAGAGTGAATAAACAAAAAGAAAGAGAGAGGAAGAGATTTGTAGTAGATTTTGTTTGCACGGTTCCTTTAATAACATTTTTTGGTTCGGTTTCTGTTTCTCATTAGCTTACTGGTCTAACCTCACAAATTCAGAAAGGAAAAAGAGGATTTCACAGTCTGAGATGCAGATTAACAAAGCTGCATTTACTTGGTGCATGTCCGTGTCTACTGCACAAAGAAAGGCCTGAAGCTGGTATCAGTTGTGAGTCAGCCAAACAGGACAGGTTAATTCGAATGGATTATTAGCTCTTCTTTTCATCTTTTATGTCCAATCCATCTACTCTCACTGCCCAAAGCGTGGACGTGTAGTGACACACAGCAAAGTAGTTTCTGAAAGAAAGGAAAATGAGAACGCGACGCCACGCTAATGTTGATTATTAAATATTAATAATAACTGTCGGGCACGTCTCTTGTAATTGACCTGCCTCACCCAAATTTTACATAGACAGACAAATTTTGGTCTTGCCTTTGGGTGTTGGTTTCTTTTTGTCTCAGAAGTTAACCTTTAGTTGCTGAAGTTGCCACATGTACATCTATTTCTGTAGAAATAAATTATCTATTTTTGTGGCATGGAGATCTGCTTCTAAACAGTGTGTTTAACTGTTTAGAAGCAGATCTCTTAGAAGTGGTAAACACCTCACTTCTTTCTGGGACTTTTCCAAACTC
>JAUCMS010000055.1:6335163-6351862 GCA_032357445.1 Enteromius radiatus | reverse complement strand
ATTTTATGTAAAGCACCTTGAATTGCCTCTGTGTATGAAATGTGCTATATAAATAAACTTGCCTTGCCTTGCCTATTTCACAGAGAGAGATGCTTCTAAAGCAGTATTGTACAAAAGTTTGAAAAGATGACCTGAATTTCTGTTCAGAATTGTGTGATTTTAAAAATCTTATGCACACCAAGACTGCATTTATGTGACCTAAAATACATTAAAAACAGTAATGTTGTAAAATAGTATTGCAATTTAAAAATATAGTTTTTTTTTTAAATATACAGTATATTACACTTTAGTCAGAACAAGATGGCAGTGTACCATTTGTACATAAAAGTAAGCTACTTCTACAAAATTATGAATAAATTATGTCCATCAGGTGTTTATTTGCTTTTATGCTTATGAAACTCTGAAACTCAGAAAAGACGTAATTATGACATTGTAAATGCATTCATGTGTATCCAACCCGAAAAAATTATCTTCTCGACATGACCTGAACACTGCAAAACTATATTCCAAGCAGTTGCGAGTTGAGTCAATTCTCTACTGTGAGGTTCTCTCATTTCAAATCAGTCATTTATGACTTTTCATTTTAGCTAAAATGCCTTGTTGCAGTCAGTTTTGACTGAAGACACAGAGGCAGCTGGAAAGCTTTTGTGTTTTTGTGTGCGAGCTAGATAAGCAAATGCAAAGAAATTGTGACAAAAAATGAGGCCAGATAATGGTGACTATAAATTTGAACCACAGATAGACACACCCTCCCCGCCCTGATAGATGTCTATGGAAATGTCCTCAGACTAAACTGACAATATTTATTTTCTTTATAAAGTCTCACTTTTGAAAGAGCTGTTTAATTCACAGCATCTTCTTCTGACATTTCCTCACTCTACGTCACTCTCTGTGAACAAAGTAGCTTCTGTTTAACGGCGAAGTAGACTTATCTCACATAGAAGTCCAGAAAAGGTCTCAGTGTGTATCTTAGCGCTTGTGTTTGTTTTAAGAAAGCCACTATTGCTTAATTTTGTTACATTTAGCCGTTGCTGAAACGTAGTATGTAACAGGACACCTCGTGGTTTATCGACCACCATGAGCTCTTCTGGGACTGGAGCTCCACCCACGCAGACACAGCGAGACGCTGCATGCTTTTTAGACTCCGCCCATTTATTAACATGAGAATTGTTGGGAAGTTTTTATGTTTTTTTTTTTTTTTCACTGTTTATATATATATATATATATAATATTAGAGCTGACAATACATGTAAGGGACAAAAGGAGGGAACAGAAACAGGAGTGATACAATCCCAATAATACAACAAACAAGCACATATTTGATTTGGTAGAGTAAATCTTTGATGCATTAAAGGTCATAATGGAAAAACAACTCAAAACCAGCATGACTGCATTACTACTTCTGAGGTTGTGTAACACTTCCTTCCTTTTTATATAAAAATAGCTTATTTTTGTCTTTATTTTTTTGTGTTAAGGGAAATTAAGGATATAAAACTGAAAGGATTTTTTTCCTGCGCAAGAAATATTTCTTATTATTATCATTATCAAAATTCTCCAGTATGTCAGTGGCCGGATGCGAACTGAACACTCCACTGTTGTCTATTAGAAAAGTGATTGTTTTTAGGAACTCTTCAGATTGAATCTAGGCTGTGTAAGCTGAGATCTGCTGGCAAAGCGTTTCTCAGACAGAGATCGGACTCCTCTGGGCTGGCGTAGCTCAGGTCTGAGCCTGTAATACTCAAGTTTATGCAAAGAGTTTATAGAGGCTTTCATTCTCATTCTGCGCTTGACTGCCTCAGGCATACAGTCACACACACAAACCAACCTCGCCTGCCGTGTCATGTGACCAGGCAGCGTTGGCCTCCATCGATCACACTGATTCATATGTGCTTGTCTTGGCCAGCAATCATTCTTACACAGTGGACGTGTTCACAAATCTCCTAGGTAGGGTTCATGGAGGTGGAGTCCAACTCAACTTCAGCCTATATTACCTAAAGTTATAAAGAACAGCATTTTTCCTAATTAATACTTTATGGTCACTTTTGAATAATTTAATGCAATTGAATCCGTCTTATCTGAATAGAAGTATTAATATATTATTAAAACTGTACTGACTACAAACCCTTGATCAGTAGTGTATATATAAGTAAGGCAACACATTCTATATTATGCATTATATAATTCCCATTTGCCATAGTTACCCATTAATTTACTTTTGGGGAAAACAAAGAGAAATGTTCTACTGAATGCCCTTTTTTAGATTTAAGAAGGTTGTGTTTATCATGTTCATTACTTTCATGGTCATAAAACATTATGCAAATTAGGAGTTTAAATCAGTTGATGCTATTGTGTTTAAGAGCAGATGAGGATTAAAAGAACAAACAACCAACTACAAATTCTCAAAAGGACAAAAGAGTAACAAAGATAGGGCATGGGAGACTACTTTTTATCAAACCCATGTAAGTTGCAAGACGCTTTTTAATGATGCATTCCTATTGATTTCTTCAAACCTGTTAAACAAGTATTTTTTGTCTACACCTCACATGTTTGTTGCTATACTACACCACTTGTTGGGCCACTGGGCCAAACCTTTAAAGTGGCAGAGTTTCGTAACCATAAATTGAATCCTTACGGCGTCTTCTGTTAGGGAAGCCCACGTGGCACTACAGCCTGCAGATTTTAGAGAGATGGATGTATGTAGAGGTTTGATCTCCCCCGGCTTTCTCACGGGAGAGACAGAAAACTGGCCCCAGCCTGAAACAACACTATGTTCATCTGTTGATTCAGTGGGAAATTCACCAGCTTCGAGTGTTCCAAGAATTTGCAAACCCTACAATTTCTCTTTTAGTTTCCCATCACTCTTTGCATTTCAGATGTGACATCTGTGACCTTGTCTCCCATTCACCGACCTACTGCCCACAACTGGCCTTGAGAATGTCAGCATGAAAACTCATTGTATTATGATAAGCGAGAAACAGTCATCCACCTTGAAACTATTCCATGCAAGCTTGTTTGTTCCTCTCGTGGGATAATATTTTGGAATTTACTGAGTACTCCCCAGATATTATGACTTGTATGGATTGTTTTGATTATGTAATGTTCTTGATAGTTTACAACGCCATTGTAATCTTTTGTTTCACACTGATTGTTTCTGTTGCAGGTGATACTCCTGATCTTTTGCCTGAAAATTCGTTCAAAGGAACCAATACAGATTTTGGCAACATTGGATTGGCTCTTTACAGTGGGCTGTTTGCTTATGGAGGATGGTAAGATGGCAGAACTAGATTTGGGTGGAACTTGATAAAAACAGGAAGAATTACTTTCACGAGTAAAATATCTTACATGTAAATCAGCTTTTTTTTGTCTTAAACAGCCTTGACTACAACAATATATTTTAGTCATTTTTTCATTGGTCGATAATAATAATTGATAATTTGATAATGCCAATGCTTGTATTTTTCATGGAAATCAGCTATATGATTGACTTACAGGTGACTTTGCATATTCAATTGGTGCACTGGAAGTGTTATTGTATCCCCCACCTTAGAATTTAAAACTCTTTGTAATTCTGTAAATAACTTGTTTAATTTCTTAGAATTTTGTTATATTTTATTTTCTCATTTCTCTGTACTTTCTAATTCTTCAGAAGTTAATTTGTAGGACAGGATGTGTTTAAATTATTTACATTTTCTTATTTACTTTTTTCATTTTTACCAGGAATTATTTGAATTTTGTCACAGAGGAGATGATTGAGCCATACAAGTAAGTTACATTTTTTTACTTTGTGTTACTGTATAGTACAATATATTTTTTAATTTTTAAATGTATTTTTAATCGAGCTTGTTTAAGATTTTTTATTTATTCATTCACTTATTCTCCTTTTTTACTGTTTTTTTTTAAGGGGGTGGTGTGGGAACAATATATATACATTTTCTGCTGTAATAGTGTAGTAAAAATAAACCATTTAGGCCAAACAAAAAATATTTTCCTTATTAAAAATATTTTCTAATAAATAAATAAAAATAAGTATAATAAAAAGTTTACACATAAACAAAATAAAAAAAAAATTGCTAATATTGCTAAAAGCAAAATCACTCCTACAAAAATATAATCATATTATTATATGTAATAAAAGCTTTTTTTATTTGTAATTTATCTAAAATTTATTATTAATATATATTATTACTGAATAAATTAACCATGTCACACTTCTAATGTGGCATTTCTTTAACAAAACTAGAACAAAAAACACATTTTTGAGAGGGGTGGTTTATGTAATAGTGTATGTGCCAATGTTTTACAGAAATCTGCCTCGAGCCATCATCATCTCGCTCCCCATTGTCACCATTGTCTATGTGCTGACCAACCTGGCCTACTTCACCACACTCAGTCCGGAGCAAATGCTCTCATCTGAGGCTGTTGCTGTGGTGAGTGTTGCCACATATATACATTATATTCCATATTTAGCTCAGTTGCTTTTTTTTATTAAAGTTACTTAATAATTAAAGTTGTTTTTTAGGACTTTGGAAACTTCCACCTAGGCCCAATGGCTTGGATAATCCCTGTGTTTGTGGGCCTCTCCTGCTTTGGCTCTGTGAATGGCTCTCTGTTTACTTCATCTAGGTAATGCACACACACACACACGCTTGTTATAAATATCCTGCGTTGGAAGAGGCCGCATTAATCAGATCACTTTACTTTAAGTTGTTTATTTGATTAATCTGTCTGGTTAGTGTTGTTCTAAAGTCACCCTGTAGGTTTTCCGCTGTAAACACTGGTCAGGTTATCTTGAAATCGATCTGTTTATATCGCTGTTCGGTATCAGACCTAATGGATAAAACGGTCTCTTTTGTATCTTGTTTTTTCCCTTCAGGCTGTTCTTCGTGGGCTCAAGAGAAGGTCATCTTCCCAGTTTGTTGTCGATGATCCACCCTGACCTCCTGACCCCTCTGCCTTCACTTTTATTTACGGTAGGTGTCCGAAACAACCACATCACTCACTGTAGCTTTTGAATAAAATTTTTAAGCCAGTTCTAATTTGTGAGTGAATCTTATTTCTGAACCTCTTTATTTACTTTTTTCAGTGAATCAGTTTAATGAATCAGTCAATTATTTATTTATTTATTTTTTTTGTGAGTGAATCTACTTTTTCGATTCTGTTCAGTTCCTTGATTTAATTGGTCCCTTTTTTATTTAACCAGTTCTATTTTTTTTTTAATATATATATATATATATATATATATATATAGAATTATTTTTAGTCAGTAATTGTCAGTGAATTGGATCAGCAAATTTTAATCTGTGAATCAATCATTCAAATTTTTATAAATAGTTCTAAGTTTTGAGCAAATTACTCTCTAAGTCAGTTTTTTTTTTTTAAGTCAGTCCAGTTTTTAAGCAAATCATTCCTTTGAATAATTTTTTACGTCAATGAAATCCACATGACTGGAAAAGTCATGGAAACTCTTCAGAAAAGGTGTAATGTCACACTTGTGACTAGTTTCTTTTCAGTGAATTTGCTGAAGATTCAATTTAAACCTTTTCTTTTCCCCCACAGTGTGTCATGACTCTTCTCTACGCATTCTCCAATGACATTTTCTCCGTCATCAACTTCTTCAGCTTCTTTAATTGGCTCTGCATCGCCATGGCCATCCTCGGCATGATGTGGTTACGCTACAAGAAACCTGAATTAGAACGACCAATTAAGGTGAGCCGGGGAGGCAGAGCTGTATAGCAAACACTGATAGACTGTGTGAGGGTGAACAAGGTCACACTTTCAAACGCATGAGAAGTGACCTACCATAATATACGTGTTCCCTGTCGGAAACCAGACATAGCCAGCAACAGAACGGTAACACACAGGCCCTTTTGTGCGCTTCTCTCACATTCATCCACATTCAGTCTTGTATTGCACTCAGTGGCCTCCGCTCATCTGCCGGACACAGAGGGATGTTCATCAAACGAGGTTTGGAAGCACTGGACTGAAAGAGGCCATTTGCTTATTGCTTATAATCTTTCTCTCATTAGTGACAGTACATTGTTTGTTTCGTTCACTGTACTTAGTACTGCCTGTGATGTTGGGTTTCTCTTCTTTTAGACATTTTAGTGATTTCATGAATTGAACTGTTGAAATGTCAAGTGTTCTAGATGGAAGGAATATTTCTACTAAATTAAGACAATAGGAGTATTATAGTTATTTTCAAAGTAAATATATATATATCGGAAATTAAAGGGGTAGTTCACCTCAAAATGAATATGCTGTTATTAATTACTCACCCCCATGTCATTCCAAACACATAACACCTTCACCATTCATGGTACTCTCATGAATGGTTAAGGAGACTGACCCAAAAGAGTAGAAATAACTGAATAGAGCCCTTATTTTTGTTTTCATTGTGAACAAAAAGCTTCATAACATTATGTCTGAATCACTGAAAAGTGACTGAAACTGAGGTGAATAATGTGGAAGTGAAATGTAATGCCATTAGCAATGAGCTAGTCTTGATCAGAGCAAACTTGAGGAAGGTATCAGGCCAGCTGTCAACAAGCTAAGTAAAAACCATTCTGCAAAACCAGATTAGTCCGGCTATCACAAAGAGCAAGAAGCTACCCAGGGAACTATGTGATGAAGTTGTAAGAGGTAAAAAGGCTATAAAAAGAAGATCTTTGAACCATTCTTAGAGCTCTGTGAAGTCCATTGTATACAAATCGAGAAAACACAACACAAACATCAAAGATCAGGATGTCCTACCAAATGAGCAGCCAGAGAAGAATGGTGATTGTCAGAGCGAGTAACATTGAGCTCAACTCTTCTATAGTGCGTGTCTTTCATAAGTGAAGTAAATGTTCTTTAATAAACATACTTATAATAGACTTTTGATCACATTTTCAAAGCTGTTTCACCTCTCTGTCTACTAGGTCAATATTCTGCTGCCCATTGTCTTCGTCTTGGCCTGCCTGTTCCTCATCGTGGTGTCCATCTGGAAGACCCCTGTGGAGTGTGCTATAGGATTTGGAATCATTGCCACAGGAGTGCCTGTGTACCTCTTCGGCGTTTGGTGGCAGAACAAGCCTAAATGGCTCTTGCAGATCATCTGTGAGTGTCTCACTTCTTCTTTGCTTCACAAAAATGTAAAAAAAAAAAAAAGTCAGTTAAAATTTGACTGAAATTGAGTGAAATTTCAACTGAAATCTTAAATGTACCTCAGGTTTTGTTGGCTACAAGTTGTGAGTAGCACTGCTTTTTAAGACAAAATTAGATATTTGCTTGGATTTAACCTCCATAATTTATTAGGTTTACAAAGCTGTACTATATTTGGTGGAAAATAATGTAGGATGTAGGATTATATATATATATACTCTTATATTGTTTAATTTTCTGTGCAGTCTCTGCCACAGCGACATGCCAGAAGCTGATGGAAGTTGTACCTCAGGAGTCCTGAAGACCAAACAGAGCGACAGAAACATCTTCCATGCACAAGTCTCCTCGTACCCACCTCAGATCCCCTTTACTGTATTCCTCGGCTGCCTCACCTTCTCTTACGTGAGCTAGAAAAATGTCTTATTCTGCTGACACAATGGCAAAATCAAAATGAATTACTACATAAGACAACATCAGGTCACAGGAGCATTTCAGTCTTTATGTTTGACTTGTAAGTTTTCAATCAAGACTTTCAGTTCATTTTATATGCATATATATTTTTAAAACTACCGGAGATATGTTATATAACTTGGTCATCCCTTTACTTGTGATTTTTTTGGCTTCCTGTATTGTGTTTTCAGCTATTATTTCTGAATGTACGCGAGGAAAAATGCGTACCGAGCTGCCCTCGTACTTGTGGAGACACACCATTGTCTTTCACAGCAACCAGAAGCTTGATTCCCACCCGACTAATTTGCATCTTGGATTACAGAATGTCCTATTAAGCATTATTTTTCAACAGCAGATAATGACCAGTTTGCTGTGCCTTGTCTGTCCGTGTAGAATTTTTATTTTTCGAGGTCGACTTGATATGACTTTATACGTCAACAGATTTATTTTTGATAGCTTAATGCAGTTTTTTTTTTTTATTATTGTTACTAAGAAATTCAAGGAATCTCTGTTTTGTTTGGTCATGGTCCTCTAATTGAATATTACAGAAGGCATAGACGTACAGTATTCACAGATTCATCAGAATACCTATAGCCTCGCTGCTTACCTCAGTAAACATACAGGACATTATGTTCATAGACATTGCTGTAAAGCACAAAAGATGGACGCTCTTTTCCGTTTTTTAATGTTTAGCACCTCTTTTCTGCATGTGTTATGCAAATAAACGTGAAGTACTTAACACTGGACCATCCTTTTTATTTTGTTTCTCTTGAATATGGCAATTATTTAAACAAAGCGAAGTTGCTTGGTAGTTTCCGAAATTATGTACTATGTAAGGTTTGTCAGTTACGTCTTTTTATTGTATCGTGTAAAAAAAAAAACCCTTACCGAAGAGATTTTAGTGCCTCATCAGTTTGCGAACTGTAAAATGCAGAATGAATTTGCTTGAAAATGCGGTATAATTATTGTGTTTCCGTTTTGGACAGCTGTACGCAGTTTTTTGCGTTTTCTACGTATCGGTTAAATGGACGTTTGTTCCTATACAAGACCAAAATCACCGCCGTATGTGTGGGCGATAACGCACATTTTCCGTTAAAAAGTGGTGAGAGAAACACAAGCGGCGTTTTGGTGAAGGAGTGGGGTGTTATTTTAGGACGAAATGGAAGTTGTCCTATGGTTATTATGACTACAGAAGGATTTCCTAGTCTTCTGGATAGAAGGACTATGTAGTTCTGAAATGCTTTTCTTCAGTGCTGTTATGTTTATAGTGGGAGTTCAGATAATGAAGCTTTGTATTATTTAGAGAATTACAGCAGTATGACTAACACTCCAGCCAACAAGGTCATTTTTATCTAATTTTAAATAGTTATGTAGAAATGTATTTATTTATTATTTTTAGAGTCATTCATTTAGTGCTCTAATAATGTTTTTACATGGCATTTTTTTAAAGAAATGCTGAGAATAAATTGTTACTGATATTTTCTTTTCCTTCTTCAGAAAATGAGTTTTTATATTTGTGTTTTTTTTTTTGTGAATCTGTAAATGTGTTTTGTAACTGATGGCTTTGGCGTAGTTTTCATTTGTGCCCATTAATATAAAAATAACTGCAGATGAAGTGAGTCTGCCTGCACTGACATCTGCCCAATGAAAACATGACATCACTGTGATGCTATCTTTGCTTTATCTTTGATGCTTGTTAAAAACTATAAAGAAAAAAACGTAAAGCAACAACTGACTCTTATATGTTTGCGCTTATGTTCTTTGAAAAAAATTGTCCACTAAACAGTTTCTTCAAACTTTAAACTTTTGTTTCCATGAATACCATCTTTTGCATTTAGAAACTAGCATGTATAATTAAACTTTAGACCCAGCAGCTATCTTTACAAGCATGCAAACTCTTTTACTTGAGGGCAGACTTGCGAGATTTGAGAGAGAGGACTGTTTTCTTGTGAGATTTTTAGATGTTGTGTTCAGCTGATTTGTAATCAGCAATACACTGCTTATAGTACCCTGAACATCTCTCCTGTCTTCTCGGTGATGTCTAGTAAAATACAGCTACGAAGAGATCCTATTGAGCAGTTTCTTGTAATGGTTAAATGTCTACTGTACAAAAACTTTTTTTTAGATTTTAAATAGTTCATGCTCTGTTATTATTACTTTGTTGCAGGACATTGTTGAGTATTCAGAAATAAAAAATGAATTTATTCAAAGCATGAGTACTTGTGTGTTTTTATTAGCAGATCAGCTGTTTTTGCTGGCACTGACATAGCATAAAGGTGAAGACACTTAATAAATTACTTAGTTAATAAGTTAATAAATATACTCATGAAAACAACTTTCAGTGGTGGTGACTGCAGAGTTTAAAATATAATTTATCATGTAATATTTTTATATATATATATTGTTAGGTGCACTGTTTATGTTCCGTGTTTACCTGTGTTTCCCCATGTGCTCTCCGTGACCTAGTTTCTGTTGATTTGCATATTCTGTTCAGGTGTGTCTTCCCCATTTGCTTTGATTGTCTGTGTTATTTAAGCTTGCTCTGTGCGTCAGTCTGTGTCCGTCATTGTCAATGTTAAGCGTGTTTTCGAAGCTCTTGTAATGTTTGTAAGAATTCCTTAGTTTTCAGTAAAGATGATTTTGTTCGAAAGAAACTCAATGACTCATCGTGCTTACCTCCTACACGATCGTGACATGTATATAATTCGTTACAATTATTAAGATGCATTATTTTATATTTATAAGGGATTTGGATGGCAGGGTACCCTCAAGCAAAGTTTCTCAATCGTGAATTCCTGTTGCTCGTGACTAAAATGGGCTCATGAGAAAAACTGACCTTAAAGCCATTTTTTTCCTAAGGATATCCGTAATAGCTCCGGTCTCGCATCAGCTGCTGTGGCCTAAGGAAAACCCTCGTCATGTGAGTTGCGAGGAAAAGATTAGCCAGTGTCATTTGACTACGCTTTTATTTGTTATATTACCAAAATGAGTGTTATTTGGTTAAAAAGCAGACGAACCGCTGAAGTAAGAAAGCGTAAAGAGCACTAATTAAGCTATTTAAATGTAAAGTAAGACGTTTAATCTGCAGCGTTACTGGCACCAAGTGTCAGTTGAAAGAATATTAAAAAGCGATTAACAAATTAAACCACCTGCGCTTTGTTGTTAAAACAATTTACTAAGACTGTAAGTAGGTCTATTAAGTTATTTTAAGCGATAAATAAACAATACATTATCTAGACTGCATGAATATGCATAAAATTAGAAATTTGAAGCCCAGCTTTATATGTTCTAACGTCCTCATATTATGACGTTAGTTCTTTGAACGTCGTGTGATCGTAATTAGAGAACTTTAAAAGGGAAACGACATTCTATCTTATCATTTTTAAAACATGGGAAAGTTACTTTTGAATGTTCTCTAAAACATCTGAAACTTTTTAACGTAAACAAACGTTTAAAGGTTGTTTTAGAACAATGTTTCACGAGCGATGTATTAGTGTTTATGTGCTAACATTAGAAAACCATTAATGTTACCAGAAACTTTTCAATTATGTCAACTCATTCTACTAACCTTAAACCTACCCTAACAGTCTAATCTGAGAGTTAGACATTAGTTGATATGTAGTTGACATGCAGTTACAAACTTACTTATAGTTAGTAGAATGTCTAAATGGGCTATCGAAATAAAGTGTAACCAAAAGTAGTCTAAAAGTATACTTTCTTATTATTAGTTTAAAAGTATTCTAATAGCACTCTTGATTAAACTTCTTTTTCCTTTGAACATGTTGTCTGAGAACTTAATCTAAAAATACGCTAATTGTGCGATTATTAGTCAGTGTGTAATCTAGTAGCCTACTCTAGTCATGTGACTTCAACTCATTGGAAACCCACTTTACATTATGTTTACATTTTTCATTTTTTTCAAAGGTTTGAAATTGTTTCTTAGGATAAAAAAACTTTTCATGGAAAGTAAAGATGAACTATTCTGCTGTTTACTTTCAGAAAATGAGCACTTTTGTTTTGACACTCAATTATGCATTGACATTACAAACTTGTGAATTGTTTTAACAAGCACCCTAAAAGTGACAGTGCCTATAAAGAGACTAGATGTCAGCATACTTGTTAGGTTTCAAGGCATGGGACTAGTTTATAAACTAAAGTTGTGCCACCGTGTTAAGTAATAACTCTTTGAGTACCTGACACACTAACCTACTCGGCAAAGAATCCTCATACTTTACTGTTAAATGTAACATGTAGACACTGACTGACCTCCTCCTGACTGCATGCCTCATGTGAAAAGACAACGTGTCGTCAAAAACAGTATAGCACGTCTAGTCGGCTGACCACAGTGATACCTGACAGATGAGTCTGTACTGCAAGCCTTTTTATTTTTTGTATAATTTCTATGAAATGGTGGACCTAACTGATTAGAAACAATGAAGGTGTTATAATTTGAAGCAAAACAGCATCGCAGTTAATTAAATTCAATGGGGGACTTTTTTGACATGGCAGCCTGATGGAAGACTTTCTTTAAAATATTTTGAAATATTATTACAATTTAAAGTATATTTTAAAAAGTAATTTATTTTTGTCATGGCTTCAAGAACAAAGCATCATATGTCGCCTTATTTAAATTCTCACCTTCATACTTCACACTAAATGAATTGTTTTCTGATAAAAAGGATACAGATGCTGATGTCTATCTGTTATTGACGTTGTGTTTGTGTGTTTACATGAGAGAATTATCTCTGTTGCTTTAGTCTCTTGGCAACAGGCAAATCATCAGTAATTGCTCTGTGGTCCAAAGATAAAAATCATTTGTTGCCATCGTCTTCAATATTTTCATTACAGTGAGTTTCCAATCTCATCTGATTTCTTTATATCACAGGCATCCCTGTGGTCACGACTCTAATACAGAAGCCTTTTGTGCAGCTGATATCAGGATGGAGAGGCTGTGCCTGTTTTCTCTGGTAATGCAAGTTCATACGCACACAGAACCCCATGTCCTCCAAGATTTACGTCACAGAAAACACTTATGTGTCAAATCACACGTGTTTCCTGACACCGAGACCAGAGGTTTTGAGATGGGGCCGATAAAGGGGCAATATTAGCTTTGCAAAAACTAGCATTATATAAAACGAACGTGGAAATTAATGATAATTGTCAATTACGTTAACCTATTTATGCTTCCTGATAAACAACTGATGCGATATATGCTCATATTCAGAAATTAGTATACATCATGACCGGTTGGAAATAATGATATCTTTCCTCACTTTCCTCAGATGCTGTGTTCAAATGCAACACATGAATCAGAGAAATCACTCCTGGCAGGCCTTGTGTGCTTCTGCACCACTTGTTTTTATGGAAAGTTGAATAGAAAACAGCAGGAGGCTGGAGCTGGAAGGGGCAGAGAGACTGAGGTCAAAAGGTGTCTGAATGAGACGTATGACTGGAAGTCTGGAGGCTGAGAGGCTCACACACTCATGTGCATACACAGAATTAGACAAATCTCTCACTCAAGGTCACGATTCCACCTTCACAGTGGCAGTCTGGTGACTGGAAGAAAGATTTGGGTGGTCGTGTGCTTGGCAACACAGACTTATTTGTCCTTTATGTTAGAAAAAGCTGAAAGGGACAGCATGGCATATTTACCAACAAAGGCCAAAGGTTTGATTTGTTCTGGTAGGGACATTTCAAAAAGAAAATATGCATGTTTGTAAAATAACTTTTTTTTAAATGGTTTTCATGTCTTCATAAAGAAAGAAATATTTCATGGCAGTATCAAGTTTCTCTCACACACACATAATACCGACTAATAAAAATGAATGCCCAGCTGATAAGGATATTGCCTCTCTCTCTCTCTCTCTCTCTCTCTCACAGTGTGAAGAGATATTTCTCTGTGATTCAGATCATTTTAATTTCCTCTTGTCTCCTGCCATGTGACATTGGAACATGTGCTCTGTGTGTACTTATGTCATTGCTATTGTTTTGTTGGGTCAGTACAATTATAGTGTATAAGACTTTATATAAAATATTATACCACGTATAATGTACAAAACTGAATCATAATGAGAAGAGGTATGCAAACCAGGCTTTTGCTTCAGTTGCACGAGACATGCATGTTAATTCATGTCATTTCTGCGAAGGATGGGTGTCAGAGCTTCATGTGGGTCAGGGCCTGTGGGAGTGATCCCATAGTATATGAATGTAAACCGTATCAGTTCACTCTGTTAACACATACCACATTGTTCAGGGGAATGTAGAGGCTTCATATCCATACATGATTTCAAATATATGATCTCTTCTGGGTCAGCTATCTAAACAGCATATATAGGCTATAGATGGTGATAGATAGTACAACAGCTAGTTTTTATTTGTGTATTATTTACATATGTTTTTATTTTTATCACATTCAAAATAAAAGTTGTAAATAATATATATAAATATATACATGTGTGTGTATACTGTGTATATATATATATATATATATATATATATATATATAGGATTATATAATAACAGATGAATATACGTGTGTGTATGTATATATATATATATATATATATATATATATTCATACACACACATACACATACACACACATAAATAGATACATAACAAATATATATTTGTAGTATATAGTATATAGTATAGTTATAAATATATAACATATATAATGTGAAGAGAGTAATATATATATATATATATATATATGTGTTGTGCTTGAAATGTTATGCATATTGCACATGCCCCCTGCTGTTTGAAATTTATTTTATTTTATTTGAATAATTTTTATTTTATTTTATGCTGTGAAAATTTAATTGATTTTAGTTTAATTAATATTTTTAATTAATTGATTTATTAATAATAATAATAATACATAATGTTATGCATATTGCATTTGCCCCGTTTGATGTTGTGAATTTATTATTTCATTTTATTTGAATATTTTTTATTTTATTTTATTCTGTGAAAATTGAATTGAATTTAGTTTAATTATTATTATTTTTTTATTTAATTTCATTTTTCTAGGAATGTTTATATTGTCATATTTGTGAAGTTTTATCAGTACAACCATACTCACCCACTCCAGCAAACGGCGCTATAGCGCAGAAATGCTAAAAACAAACCACCGAGAAGCGTGTTGTTGGCGGAAGTATTTGATACGTCGGTCTTGTAGTTCATTTAAACCTCCATGTGGCTGTAATTGTCACGCTCAAGTCAGTCTGTGCCTTTTAAAACAATCAAAATGGGTAAAAAGGGTAAGAAAGAAAAGAAGGTGAAAGGAGCGGAGAAAACAGCCGCTAAAATGGAGAAGAAGGTGTCAAAACGATCAAAAAGAGAAGAGGTCAGTGAATTTATTGCTAAAGATGCCATCAAAGCTGTAAACCAACTCAAATGTAATAGTTTTACTCTATATTTTATTGAATTAGGAGGATTTAGAGGCTTTAATAGCAGAATTTCAGTCTCTGGACGCGAAAAAGACGCAGGTAGTAGAGACGGCATGTCCCCCTCCGTCCCCCAGGTGTGTGTTCATGTGTACAGGTGTGAGTCACGTGTGTGTTGCTGTCACATCTGATTGACAGCTCGCGCTCTCCGCAGGTTGAACGCGTCTCTGTGTGCGCATCCAGAAAAAGACGAGCTGATTTTATTCGGAGGGGAATTTTTCAATGGGAAGAAAGTAGGTAACGTTACTCATTGGTAAACGTGTAGCTGGTTTCTGACTCGTTTGAGATGGGACATGACAGCTGACTGACCAGCTAATGACCAAGAACTATTCTGATAGTTACTATACTTACATTTGTAAGTTTCTGTTTTTACCCCAAAATAGATTTGTTCCTAGTATGATGGTCTGCTTGGTTATGACTAGCTTGGACAAACTAGAAACCAGCTACCTAATGTCTAAGCTGGATTTTTCACCAGAGGACATGAAAAAAACTGATATATTGTTGACATGTATATTTA
Organism: Enteromius radiatus; assembly: GCA_032357445.1. Taxonomy (NCBI): domain Eukaryota; kingdom Metazoa; phylum Chordata; class Actinopteri; order Cypriniformes; family Cyprinidae; genus Enteromius; species Enteromius radiatus. Next base: position 6,336,307 of record JAUCMS010000055.1, on the reverse strand, counting down.
TATAATATTTCAATAATGCATGGTTGATGTATTCCTATGCAGTATGTGTAAATGTGTATTAATTTTGTTATTTGTACTGAAGTGGCAAATGAAATGCCAAACTGTGTTCCATAAAGCCTCAAGTCAGTAAAATGTTTAATTTCTTTCAGACGTTTCTGTACAATGAATTATACTTCTACAACATTAAGAAAAACACCTGGGTGAAGGCAGAGATCCCGAACCCTCCTCCAAGACGCTGCGCTCAACAGGTACTCCTTTAACTTATTTAATTTGTAAGTTAAGCATAATAATTGAAATGCTAAAAGTGTATTAATATTAGAACTTATTTATTTTACAGAAAAATGTACAAAAAGCAAGATGTAACAGCTTTTGTATTTATTCTGGACATGTTACTTCAGGTTTCACCACCAGGGGTCAGACTGTCTTAACAGAAGCCATTTATCTGAAGCACGTTTCTGTTGCTGTCTCTCCTTCTCCCTGCAGGCAGTGGTAGTTCCCCAGGGTGGAGGGCAGATGTGGATATTTGGAGGGGAGTTTGCGTCCCCTGACGGCGAGCAATTCTATCACTATAAAGATCTGTGGGTGCTTCACCTGGGGACACGCACATGGGAGCAAATCAAGTGAGTACTGTTTTGTTTTTGACTGGGCAATACGCAAATAATACATTGTAAGTCAAAGAAAATGCACTCTCATTTAAAATCTCACACATCTCAAAACACCATCACGTTATTTTTTTTAAGCCAAAAGCTTTTAAAATGTGCTTGAAGATGACATCACAGGAAAATAGACAAAATATAACCAAAAATGTATTGAAAGATTACATATTTATTTACAATAGTATCAAAGATGCCATAATATAATATATCAAAATATATATCATTTTATAATATATCAATTTCCAGTGCATGTTATTCTGAGGGAAAAGTGTTTGTTTTGTAATATTTTTCATAATGCAATATATAATAGCACAAGATTTACCTATAGTTATAGCTGATATATAACATTTTTTCTTTAAAGTAAAGTTTATTATGAAATGAATGATTGCTGGTATCCTTCTTCCTGATAAGGACCCTCGTTAACTAAAACAATAAAAAGATAATAATAATAAAAAAAAAAAAAAAAAAAAAAAAAAAAAAAAATAAAT
>JAUCMS010000055.1:6314073-6335063 GCA_032357445.1 Enteromius radiatus | reverse complement strand
ACAAAAAAAAAAAAAAAAAAAAAAAAAAAAAAAAAAAAAAAAAAAAAAAAAAAATATATATATATATATATATATATCAGTTTTAGTTTTTTTTGTTTATCTTTTTATTGTTTTAGTTAAAAAGATTGTTTTAAATTGTTTTAGTTATAAAGTATGCACACATTATGTTTGCATACTTTATATATTTATTATGTATGTACAAATACATGCATATATTTATTTAAGAAAAGTGTTGTTTATATATTGAATATAATTGCATATAATAATATAAATATAGAAACCTATATGCATGTAAATGTATATCAAAATATATAATCTGTGTGTGTATATATATATATATATATATATTTATATATTAATGTGTGTATGCAGAATATATATATATATATATATATATATAAATAATTTAAATATGTAAAAATTTACTTTGTTAGGATATTTTAGTTTTGGATCAAGGTAGCTCTTTTTATTTATTATTTTGGCCTGGTCTTGCACTGAAGTTATTTTTGCCATATTTTTTTATTGTTGCAATGTGTGTGTGTATAATGTATAATGTACTTTAAAACTGATTAACACTAAAAAAGACACAAGCCACTGAATAAGACTGAAATCTTTAAGTTGAAACGGAAGTCTAATTGTATTTGGTCTTTATGGAAGCTTAGCAGGGACTTTAAGACCCGTGTCCACCTGTTTTGTCGTCATGCTTTGACCAAAGGTCTAAACTAACAGGATTGATTTTTGACTTGGCATCCTAACCGCTTGTTGAAATATGTCCTCTTTGTCCTCTCAGAGCTCCTGGTGCTCCGTCTGGCAGGAGTGGACATCGAATGGTCCTGAGCAAACGACAGCTGCTTGTGTTTGGAGGCTTCCATGAGAGCACCAGGTACAGGCAGGGGCCCCCAGCTTCAGCTTGTCAATTTTAAATCTGTGTTTTAAGGAAAACTTTTTGCTTTACTACATTTCGGAGTGATATGTGTACAGATGACCATTAGGATTTTGTAAATGTATGAAATATTTAAGTATAAATAATAGATATAAAATTAATTTTTTTAAATAAAACGTTAATTTGAATAATGTTTTTTTTTAAACAAGTACTATAAATACTGTAATATATATCTGTATATAAAATGTATACAGTGTATATTATTTAAAAATATTAAATATATTTATTATTACACTATGTATAATCCTTGCATAAAAACAATATTCAAATTAACTTTTCATTTAAAAATATAATATTAAATACATTTGCAAAATTCTAATGGTCATCTACACACATTGTCTAAAACTTTGAGGGGCACAAATCTCCCTCCAAAATGTAGTACTTGCTGTAGTATAATTTTCACGTATATTTTGTGATGCATGTTTTCTCTGCTCTACAGGGATTATATTTATTACAACGATATTCACGCTTTTAACCTCGACACATTCACATGGAGCCGTCTCCAGCCCACAGGAACTGGCCCCTGTCCCCGGTCAGCCTGTCAAATGTCCTCCACACCTGACGGCAACGGCGTCATCATCTACGGCGGATACTCCAAAACTGTATGCGTTTTGGCTATTACTGTAATTTTTATTGATGTACATAGAAATTTATTCATTGATTGTGAGATGAGCAACCTTTTTTTTTACCTACTGTTTTTCTGAACTTTGTTTTCATCAAAGAATCGTAAAATATGTATATAAATGTATAATTTATGGATAAAGGGGTACTACTAAAAAAAAAAACATCAACAAAAAAAAACATATTGTCATGGTACATAGAAAAACACCATGGTAGTATATGTCCAATAAATCATGGTAATGTCAATGTAGTTCTTTTTTTTTTTTAGGGTACAGTTGCTAAGCAACTTGCCACATTTATATAGAATCCTACTGATGTCTGGTCACATGAAAAGCTTACAGTAGCTTTATTTGTATGGCCATAACACTTTGTTGCATGTTTATGTAACAAAATACATAAAACCTAATGGATTTAAACTGTTCGCACCTCATATGTTCATCTTTAGTAAAGCTGTTACACTTGGCTTCATTTTGCAAGAGCATGTTGATGGCAACTGCAACTGCTTTACACCGAGAGCGAGGCATTGTGTCATTTTCAGGAACTTGTCCTTGAGTAAACCCACGAAAGTAAACAGACGTAGGTGGTAATGGCTGCCTTTCTCTTCCAGAGAGCGAAGAAGGATGTGGATAAAGGAACTATCCATTCTGACATGTTCCTGCTGAGGAGGGAAGGCAAAGAGGAGCAAGGTACCATCATTAGAGCCTCCATGGTCATCACTTGTTTAACGTGGGCTGCTTTTCTCTCCATTTCTCCTTATTGTTTGGGAAATCCGCTTTCTTGTCCACGTCTGTAAAAGAAATTTTGTTCTTGTTTTAGAAAAGTGGACATGGACACGAGTGAACCCTTCAGGAGTCAAGCCCCCTCCTCGGTCTGGCTTCTCTCTGGCGGTGGGCCCCGGGGGCCGGGCGCTGCTCTTCGGTGGCGTCTGTGATGAGGAAGACGAGGAGTCTCTAGAAGGAGACTTTTTTAATGACCTTTACTTTTATGATATCAACAAAAATCGTTGGTTTCCCGCTCAGCTAAAGGTTGGCGTGATGGTTCGATTTAGCAAAGCCTGTAAGTAAAGCCGAAGAAACGGTATGTAAATTGTCTTTTTCTTGGCAGGGCAACAAGTCAGAAAAGAAGAAAAGGCGCCGTGGGAAGAAGGGAGAGCAGACAAATGAAACTGAAGGGGAGAAAGAGGAGCCACAAGGTCCCACTGAGATTATTAAAGAGATCGTTGCCGAGGATGGAACGGTTATGACCATTAAGGAAGTGATTCCAGCCTCACAGGCAGAGGAGGACAGTGAGGAGGAGGAGGAGGAGGAGGATGGTGAAGAGGAGGCAGCGGCTGCAATGGCTCCCCAGGTGGAGCCCTGTCCTCGCTCCAGCGCCATGGCAACGGTGAAGCACAGCAAGTTGTACTTGTACGGAGGAATGTTTGAGGTGGGAGATCGACAGTTCACCCTCAGTGATCTCTACAGCCTCGACCTGCATAAGATGGACCAGTGGGACGTTCTAGTAGAAATGGACCCCAGTAAGTGGAAAGACAGCCCAGAATTCCCTTATACTGTGTCTACACCAGACGCGAACTGTCTCTCTATCTATCCATCTATTTATCTATCATTATATTTATATATCTATATGTTATATTGCAAATAGATCAGTACAAACTATTTATTTATTAGAGCCACACTCGATTAATTAATTCTTATTACAGAGACTCAGGAGTGGCTTGAAGAGTCAGAAGATGACGATGATGATGATGATGAAGAAGAAGAAGAAGCAGCAGCAAAGGGTGGTGATGATGAGGAAGATGACGAGGAGGAATCTGAAGAGGAGAGTGAAGAAGGTGTGTATTTTGGAAAGGCCAATTTTGCATTTTGGACGTCTTTGTGAAGAAGAAAAATAAGTTTAATCTTAACTTTTAGACACTTCAAAATGATGCCTATTTCTGAGATTGAAAGCCCATCCCTGAGGGTGGGCACATATATTTTCCTTTAACAATCAAGGCCATGATTTGGGTCATGAGGTAGAAACGAGCAGATGACAAAGGGTTTAGCTGCCAAGACCCAGGTCAACATCCACTGATTTTCTTTGACAACCAGAGCTGTGTGTTTTGCTTTGGAGTCCTTCTCGCTTAAATTCATTATTGTTAGATGCCTGTTTCGCTTGTCAGTTGTAATAACATCACTAGATTGTTAGCTTGTGGCTGCTTCATGGTTAGGTAGTATGCTAAACTAAAAGACTTTGTTGCCTCATCATCCACATCGAGGGCGTTTCGCGTTCAGAGTATCTCCATTTCAGTACTTACCTTGAACATAAAGTGGTGTCTTCTAAGTGTTTTAGGAGAACCGAAATGCTTATAGCTTTTAAAAGAGAGCAGAAGTGGTAATCTGGACAGGTGTTGACATTGTTCTCTGTATATTTCTATCAGATGCAGACCATCCTCCAGTACAGCCTGGAGAAGCGCTTGTAGATTACCAAACACGGACTGAGAAATACTGGCTGGGTCTGGCCCGGGGCAACATGGGTCCTGACGCCAAAGAGAAGAAAGTACAAAAGGTCGGCCACGCCATGGCCAAGGTGTTCTTTGAGGATCAGGAATGAGATTAAATGTCTGTGTCTCTGTGTGTGTGTGATAGTGAGAGAGAGATAATTAAAGGTTTTGTTTGTGAGAAAGAGAATTGATACGTGTTATCATATTAGCAAGCTGTGTGTGTGTCTGAATGTGTACAAAACAGATTGTGTGATTGAGTTTTAATGCATGTTCTTCTTACTTTAATGTGTCAAAAACATGGCCTTACTCTTTTTCTCACTATTTTGTCCATGTGTTTTTATTATTAATAACAGAAACTAAATCTCAAAGTAGTTTCAACATAATTTTTTTTCTGCTTACTGTAACCCTTTCTAGATTCAGATGCCATTTTTGGCTTGCGACCACTGCTCTAAATCATGCTATGCTAAGCAATATTTAACTTTCATAATATTTAATCAAATTATTTTTAATTTTTTTTTAAAGGGTTATTGTGCAACATAAATTTGCTCCATAATAAATTGTGTTTGTAATTATGTAATTTGGTCCCAAGAAATCTGATTATTCAGAATCTTATTTCCCTGCCCTTTTTTAAATGTCAGAGAATATATATATATATTTTTTAAACTCGGTTTAATGACATTCGTCCTAACTAAAGATGACAGTTCTGTTATCAGTTATCAGTGTAGATATATACACTGTAGTTTTTCCCACTTAAACATGTTTATTTCAGCTAGTTGCCAAAGCAGCATTTCTAAATTTCAGCTTTGTTTCATGTAATGAAAATGCATTATTTTAATAGTTGGTTGACAATAACAACACTGGACAAAAAATGCAAAACAGTCTTGTAGCTAGTAAAAAAAGTGAGTGTCAAACCCTGTTACATATCTGTTGATATGCTCTACTAGTTGCAGTGTGTCTCAAACTGCTGTCATTTTGTCATTCACAGCTTTTTTAAAAATGCAGTATTTGTCTAAACGCGAGAGATGATCATCAAAACTAATATCAGAACAGACGTGTTCTGTGAAACACATCTACAAGAAGTTTTGTTTTTGAGCTGAAGACGTTAAATCAGATGGCAATCACAGTTTCTAAACGAAAGGCACTTCCCACACTGACCTATTTTTTTGTTGGCTGTGAAGAATGAGCGATGTAGAAAGAAGCTAATGAATAATAAATGGCGGATAGAGAAATGGATGAGGTTACGATTATGCAGCCAACTGTCTCTCATCTCCCCTCCTTCTCTCTCCATCTCGCCATCTTTTTTTGCAATTCTGAATTTCTTTTTAAAAAGACAGTTTATAAATAACTAAAGTCTCCATTTTTGCAGCCGTGCTCTGACGTCCTAATGCACATGAACCTGCTGTCGTCAGAGACGCGTCAGAAGAGTGTGTGAGAGAGCGAGAGGGAGAAACCGGGACAAATTTGCTAGTTCTCTAAGATTTACCAAGATGTTTGTAGGTCACGTTACTTGATTGATTCCATTTATTTACCTAGTGGCTGTCTTTGTAACCTCATTAGTGTGCTGAACCAGTAAGAAAGAGAGTTTGATAAAAGATAATGATTCATAATTGAAGCTTGACTAATTCTATAGCTTGGGGGCATGTTTCCTCACATTATCTAATTTGTTTGGACACAGTTTGAAAAGGCTTGTAAATGGAGCTATTTAATGGTCTTTTACTGACCCAAAGGTGTTACAATGAAGTTTCAGAAAGGATTGATGCAGTAGACTCGCAAAAAATGTTTGAATCTTTGATATTTTGTTGTGTATAATTCAGCAAGGACATAGTAAATGGATAAAAAGTGGTTTCAACGTCACAAAATTTTATATTTATATATATAATTTTGATTAAAAATGTAGTTTTTTAATGTATTGCATGTAGTTGGTGAACTGATTCACTACCCTAATGCAAAAATCATATTATGACTATTTCTAAATCATAGTAATTTTTGTTACCTGTGCTGTTTTAAATAAAATAGTTGTATTAGTACTAGGCTATGTTTCATTCTAATACAGTTAAAATGACATTGACACAAAATAATGTTTTGATTTGAGGTGACCTGGAAATGTTTGTGTGAGCTTCGGCTAGGTTCTATGTTAGTGGTCCCTTTGAGAGTTCTCTTTCTCCGTCTCGACTTCCGTCTTACCAATAGATTTAAAGAAATCACCCATAATCCTCTTCTAGTACTGGGACAAGGCTGAACTCAACACAGTGATTCAGTTACAGTAATCTCAGACAAAATTGGCTTAACTTCCTAGCAGACGTCCACCAAACTGACAGGGAGCTGGTCAGACGCACCGTTTTGGTGGAGGGGGGACAGAGGAAGTCATGTAACAATGCCACAGATGCCCAGTAGGGTCAAAGGAAGTACACTCATTAGAATTCAAAGGGATCAAGGTACGTCTCTTGACTCATTCGTGTTGCCAGATCTTGCTAGGAAAAAAAACGTAAATAAGAATTATTCAATATCTTCTAAATAAGTCAAAATATTTTAACGTGCACCTGCCTATATTCATTATTAACTCCATAAATTGGATAGCTTATGAGGCAAGCCCAAGCAAGTAGGAAAGTGCTCATAATAAGTGGACATGGCAACAATAAAAGGGCGCGCACTGTAAAGCAGCCCACAAACAAAAACGAAACACTACGATCCTGTCGACCTAAGACTTAATCAGGATCACCAAACACCACGACTCACTGTAATATTGTGCAAAAATAGCGAATACTATTACTGCTGTCAAAATAGGTTACTCTACCCCAAAATGAAAATTCTAGCATGAAGTCGTTGTTTTTCTTTTCTTTGCGTACAAAAAGTGTTCTCATCGTTTCATAAAATTCTACAAATTTACAATGTCTTTTATACTTTTTTGGTTCATTACTGGCACAGTCACAAGCCTCGTGGTTTTCATCCAAAATATTTTAAATAGACAAACAAAGTTTTTACGGGTTTGGAACGACATGGTGGGAAGTGATAGGCAAAATGTTCTTTTTGTGGTAGAGTAACCCTTTAATTATCTGACAGCACAGAAAGTAATGTTTTGGCATCTTGTGCGTTTAGTAGTTATGGGTTTGGAACGATGTGAGGGTGAGTGATTAATGATGTAAATTTAAGTCTGGTTCTTCAAATTATTAGGAAAATAATGTATGAACCACTTTGTTGCAGAGTATTTTTCTGGCATTTGACAGACACCAGTTCCAATTTTGTGAATATGGGTTCCACAGATGAAGGTTTGGAGTGACGTGAGGGTTAGTAAGTAATAACAGAATCTACTATTTCAGACTGATTATTCCTTTTAGATTGAGTGGGTTTGCGCAGGTGTCTGTGAATTCGGTGCAAATCTTTTTGAGTCAGGATTTTTATGCTTATTTGTAATTCCACCTCATGCTTCAATGATGTGAGAATAGGAGAGATGACATGTGGGGTTAGTTTTCTACAGGAGAGGACAAGGATGAAAGTGAGAGAAAGAGACAAAACAAGGACATGAGAGAGACTTTGAAGATGAAATGAATTGGCCTTGTGCCCTTGCAGACTGTATTTCATATTTTTCAACGCATTTCAATTTTTTTTTTTACTCGCAAACCATCAAGAAGATTAATTGAAATTTTTGACAGGTTTGTGGAGGACGTCCTGACAGTTCTGCTTTTTTTTTCTTCTTTAAAATAAGATAATCTTTATATGTGTGATGTGTGCAGTGAGAGAGAGGCCACACCCATATTTTTTGGCCACTGCTCTGGAATGATGGAGAACAATTCTATATGAAGGTTGCTATAGTGATGGCACACTCTCGCCGGGGAAATCTCCTGCATCACCCGTTTGTCTGATTTTATTTGCAATCTTCTGTACTGGGTATCTTATATCACTTTCACTCAAATTTAATTAAATACAAGGAGTGACAAACAGGCTGTATTTTACACAAAATTCAAAAGGAAAAAATAAAATTGTAATTTTAGAGAAAATAAAGGACTATTACTTTTATTTTTATGTAACATTTTTACTATAACGGCTCTATTAAAATATCATAGTATACTGTACTGTATTTAAGTATTTATTTTACTTTATTACAAATACAGTGTAATACAGTACAATGCAGTTTTCCCCACTATTAAAGTCAAAATAAAGGTTGTACAAACAGAAACAAATTTTAGAAATAGATTATAATTAAAATAAAATATAAAAATGATATTTTGTGGCTATTTTATTATATTATTTATATTATTATATTATTTAGAATGCTTTACTTTTACTTTTTTGTAATTATTTTTTATGTTGTTTTGTTACCATAGTAATTTTTTAGAGCAAAAAATATTTTTTTAAATAAATAAAACTACCCCCTGTAGTATTATTAATAGTGTACAATTTAATTTTGTTTCACATCATAGCATTAAAAAAATATTTTAATAATGGGAATATGCAAGTTGGAGTAGGGTGGACTCATTTAAATATTCTCATTTTTACAAATATAAAAAAATAATGTGTAATTTATATATTTTTTAAATTAAATTTATTTATTCTTTAATTTCATTTAATTTAATTTGGTGGCATGGGAATGGATCTTGCATCAAAATATGACAACTTGTTACTTTTGCAACACAAAGAGAAAGATCGAAAGGCCAAAAATGATCAGACTCAATAACCACAACACATAAGCTTACTTTCAAACACTTTCATTATTTTCTCCATATAACTGAAAAAGAAACAGGCCCCCAGGAAAAGTAAAGAACTGAATGATAGAGGAAGAGAAAGAGAAAAGAACTGGGCATGCTTGGGCATGCTATAGGCGCATAGGGTGACGGATACATCCAGGTCAAACGGTACAAGAGCCAGCGGTGTGGGTCAACTGCAGCCACTTCCTGCTTCAAAGACCCTTTGGAATCCCACCATCCCCTTCACATACAGCCGTTGTGGTATCAAAGTGAGCCAGTCAGCGAGTTTGCGAACTTCTCGGACCAACCCAGGGACTCAAGTTGAGCAAATGTACGACTCCATACATTTGAGCCCCCGCTTGCATTCCTTTACATCAGCATAGTTGTCATTAGTACATTTCATTTTGTTGGTCTTTTGTTTTCCTTTTTTTTCGGCTGGATAGAGAAACGGAGAAATATGTGGAAGGAAGGGAGGTGGGCGAGAAAGAGGGATAGAGAGAGTACACAAACTGTGAATGAATCATTGCCAGGAGGACAGACTCAAGGGGGAAAGTACAAGCCCATACACACATGCTATAAAAACATCTCAGTCTTTGCGTTCTGTTAGCTGGCTATAAAAAAAATAAACAAAACACCTCTCTTTGATTGTTTGTTTCACTTGTTTTAGTTTCATCTCAGATTTTGGGGTGGAAAGGCCGCTGGATGCCAAGACCAGCACTCGGGACCACGGATTCATCATCGACGAATCCGATCAGACCTGTTCCACTATGTATCATGGAGTTGACCAATAAGGTAACGGTTTTCAACACACTCATATAACAGTTTGTAATTATGCTGGCGAATTTGTACAATCTCTTTCGTAGGATTGTTATGCTCCTTTGAGGGAAATTTTAACTACGTTTTCGCACAATCCCCAAATTCGTACAATGTCTTATATATTGAATGTGTTGAACAAGTCCAAATCAAATTTAGCAGTTTTTATGCCGCATCCAAAACTTACAAGCACACTTTTCCGTACGATTTTTTTTTTCCCGATAAGGTTCTATACAAAACTAAAACATACGTTAGCATGCAACTTTGTTTTTTCGTTTACTTTTACAAAAACAAGGCAGTCGGCATTTTTCAGACGTCTTGCAAATAGCTATAAAAGTTTTTTTTTTTTTCCTTTTATCAATAAATATTAGTTTTTTTTTAAAGCAGCAGTTGGGAAAAAAAACGTTAACAGTCTCTTGAATGTCTGGTCGGGAACGCCAGCATCTCGCGCAGCATGTGGCTTTCAGGTGTGCATGGTGAGGTCGGCAGGTGCTCGCACGTTCTTGTGATTTCATCAAAGAGAGTAAGGGGGCGCTGTAATGATGATGACCTCACAGAATGTCATGTGCTAGCCCCCATACAACATTCAAACAAAGTTTAAATAGCGTATAATGCTGCAGGAAAGCTCAAACTCAGGACAGCGCTTCCAAAGATCAAACCCATGCTACGTCGTGTTGAATGTACAGTGTATAATCTTACATGCAGCCAGGACCTGTTTATGAAAAGATAAATGAGTCGAACTGTGTTATGATTTATTCTGCTGAAAGAAAAAGTTTCATTTGGAGCAAGATTAATGATGAAGCCCTTTCAGATCGTAGAACTTTTGGATCTGGGAATTTTTCCAAATGCATATGGGTCAGATTTGCCCGAGTGCAAATGTTGCAGATGCTGAAACGCTGGTGGCGCTGTGTCTTTGTGATTACCAGACTTGAACTTTTACTAACCCACTTTGGTTGTGCTTGTTTAGCCGACATATGCAACATTTTGAGGCAAATTCGAAGACATCAAAAAGCTTTGTTGTAGGTCTATTGTGTTTAAGAAGTGTCTTTAATTCTCATTTCAGGCCCACCATGACATTCTGGAGTCTGCTGGTAGTTGACGTACTACACAGAAGGGAAATGGAAGTGTACAGGAAATGAGAGGAGCACTTGGCGTGTTATTCCAATGAGTGACAAAAACGAGGACATGGAGAAACATAAGCAATGCTTAGGAGAGGTGCGCGAGGGAGGCGGGTGGGGTTAGACAGGGGCCGTTTCCCATCACTTTGAACCTGTTGACATCATAGCTGTGTAACGCTGCCTTCACCCGAAAAGATGTTGATGGTGGTCGCCCTTCACCCTTACGCCACCTTGCACACCCTCCCTCACCAAAGCCACCGTTCAAATGAGTCCAACACCCAAAAACAAACGAAAACCGAAAAAAGTCACCAGCATTGTCAAGAAAAAGGCAAGTAAGGAATATGAAATAAAAAAAGAGAAACAAGTATATCAATTTAAAACAGCATTAATGAGTGAATGAATACATAGGATAAAACTAGAAGTTCAAAAGGATGCTTGTAACTATTTCAGATAAAAAAAAAAAAAAAAAAGAGAAATTAAGAAATCAAAACGAGCTCTTTGGAGACAGAAAAGCTGACAGAACTGCTGAGCCCAGTTTTGTGTCGTTGCCTTCCTCAGTCTTTGTATTGACGTGCTGTAACTTCAATAGAAGTACACTGGTCGTTTGTTTACAAAAAAAACAGGCCGGGACCAGATCAGTCGTGATGACACTAGTACTGATTTGATAATAGTGTAGCTGGACAAGAGGAATTGATAGGCAATGCAGAGTTTAAATAAAAAAATGGACAAACAAAATGGCGACTCCAATGTTGAGCAAAATCACCATGACTACCAGAATAGAGTTGGAGCCCTGTTGAGTGAGAAGGGAAAAAAAAGGTCAGTATATAGTTTATACAGTGTGCATTTCACAAAAACCACATATTTGCATGCTGTTTTAGAACTTATATATATATCAGGTAACAAACATGTCCCAAAATCCATGATGTAATTCCACAACAATGACCCCAGAGTGATTTCAATAGCTAAAATAACATTTTAAAGGCTACTCATTTAAAAAAAATCATACAAATTTGCTGTATGATGTATGTCGACTAAACTACATTATGATAATCATTATAGCCCAAAGAAATAGATAAATTCTAATGTTAATGTTTTTGCGAGCTAATCACTTGGTGTACTAGGTATGCATCTGGCAAGCTAATCACTTAAGGTGTGTCCCAAATCATGTATTTCTGCACCAATTTTATAACGTTTTATAGTATAAATAGTAGTGTGTTTACACTGAAAATTCAAAAACTAAAAAGTGCTAAATACCCCCCCAAAAAACGAACACTTCAGGCACTCAGCTGTTGCAGTTTTAATTGCAAAGGTGGTGCAGGTCCACACTGAACTTACTGAACCTAGTATCACTGCTAGAAAATCAGTCTTTGCACGTACAGTAAGTGCATACTATGTTGATTATGAAATGTATGGCAAAGTAAGTCAAAGAATACTTTGCCATTACCTAACCCAAACAGTCGGTATGGACCAAATTGTTTGTGACAATGATGCTATGTTTGGGAGTTAAGCAGCTTTCCTGGAACAGTACGGCATTGCTTCAGTCTAGGCACATAAACCGTCTCTTTAAAAGTGTACTCGAATCCCCTGTGTCTGGATATTAGTTGGTTATAGTGCTCTTCTTGATCTTAGTTGGTTGTGGGTACACTGCAAATAGTTAACACTAAGTGTTAACAAACAGTACTCACTACTGCTCTCTATTACCCTAATTTGCATAGAAAGGAAGCAGGTTTGCGCTGATACAGGATGACAATAACTACAATACCCATGCTGATATTCTATTACATTTTGCACCTACTAAGTGACTTTGTGCTGAAGCATCACATTGTAAAATTGCGCAACTGTTATGTGAATTTGCTCCACAGTGTATTAAGCAGTGAACATACTAAAGTCCTAGATTCACTGCAAAACACATTTGCACTCTACAGTGCGTTTAAAGAAAGCCGCATGATTATTCCATTCCTCTCAGCTCCAGAGATACGGTATTATCTCAATGGAAATGAGAGTCTGTACTGCATTGTGCAAGCCCTCGTAAGGACCGACGTATTTGCAAAGAGCCGGCTTTGCCTAGCGCACTTTTTAATTGATGGGCTCATGTAAGCGTGTCGTGGACAATGTTTACAACTGTTGAGCAGAGGGACATGCACGCTGCACATGCAAGACACATGTGAGGCATGAAATTAGGCTGTGACAAGCGAACCGGACACAGTAGTGTTAAGAAGACGCCGTGAGCGCTGATTTTGCATAATGAATTAGGACAAGCGTATCTCAGAGTCACATTTAGCGCATCTTCCTGTTGAGCAAACACATTTTGCTCTCCACAGTTGTTTTATTGTAGAGTCAGACAGTTGTGAACTGTGCTGGGCCTGTTCTTCCTCCTAATGTGCTAAGCTAATCAGTTGTTTAGATATCTCTGGAACGCATAAATGTTGTTAAAAACATTGACAGCGGGGCTAGCTATTGTGTGGATGTGTTTCTGTTTTATGTTAACCTGTCTTACACAAGTCTGCTGCATTGCTTGCCTCTCTGCGGCTACAAACATAAACCCCCTCCTTCCTAGAACTCACACTTGTCGTTTGATTGGCCGCAACCCGAGCAAGGCATAAGCTGTTCCCTAGCAACAGAGTGTGGGACAGCCAATGCAGGGCTGCGTTGTGGAAGGAGCCACTTTGCCAATTTGCTGTTACCAAGGTGTTCTTAGTGCAGCAAGAGATTGTAGGGCCGTTAGGCAGTGGAAAGGGCCAGTTTGAAGTTGGGCTATGTGTCCAGGTTGTGTGTCTCGGGCTGTTGTCAGGTCCTGTATTCCCTTGGGACTCTAAACACCTACGCTGTGTTTGTGGAGGTTATTCTTCCTACTCATGCACTCTCAGGCAGTGACGCATACTAAAACACCTTGTGCGTTTGCAGTCGATTAGAAATGTATTTGATCTATTTTCGTCATTTGAAATTTTGTATGATTCGACATTCAAATTACATTTTAAGGTTGTGAAATATGTTTAAAATTAGGGCCATCAATATAGTTTTTGGTCCCCTTGAACAGCATATTGCCCTTGGTAGAAATCATGTTTCGGTCACCTCAGGCGCATAGAATAGTCCCAGATTTCCTCCCTGTTTGAAATTAAGTTTACCTGGAAATTAAAATTTGGTCTTGGTCTTTTGGGGTGTCCAATTTTGCACCTGTAGGGCCACAGTCCTGCAGAGTTTAGCTTCAGTCCCTCCAGCTCATCAAGGGATTCGGGATTACTAGAAGTGTCCAGGCAAGTGTGGTAGGTTGTAACTAAACAGGATATTGGTCCTTCAGGAGCAGAATTGAACACCGCTGCAATTAAAGCTTTTGTCATCTGTTTCTTACCCAGATCTCATACAGGACAATTTCACCAACCTTTGGTGTTTAGCATCTTTATTTAAAGCTTGAAAGAAGCTGTGTGTAGTAAATTCTACAAGTTTGGTCTAACATGAGGTTAAGTAATTGATCCCAAAACTTTCTATTTTTGGGAAACTATTCCTGTTTTCTGTGTAGTGCATTTACACTTACCGAGTTCACTTTGAGCTGAGACTGATTCTCATCGTCGTGCTCTAGTGCAATAGGTGTGGATTTCTGTGGGGGTGAGAGTGTAAGGTCCCTACGGAGGGGCCGAGCCTCTAGCTTTTCCCCCACTCGTAGACTGTCCAACTTTTGCACTGAGTCCGGAGCCGGCCCCTCCTGGACATCCCTGGGCCCTGAGGCTTCCCGGACATCCCGTTCCCGGTCACGATTTTTACCCCGTCGCTGTAGCGTATGTCCACGGGACTCTGAGTGACTGTGCCACTCCTCCCCATGCCCATAGGGCTTTTGGGAGTTATGGGAGTCCATCGGCTGTAACGGCCTCATCTCCATTTCATAATTGCTCAGTTTTTCCTCGTCCTGCTCTAAGAGACGGGAATGAGCCAAACTGTCTCCATGTACCCGCTGAGATGTCCAGGAAGATGAGGGTCCATCTGGCCTCCTTTCCCGCTGTGTTTTGTGATTCAAGGAGCATTGGTCTCGAGGCTTATGATTGGAGGAGTGCTTGTGGCCATTGGCCCGTGCCGCCCCAACCCGTACCTCGTCTTGCACTGAAGGAGTTGTGGAGCGGCTGCTGCCTCGACTACCTCCTCTACTACTGCCCCCGCGGGAGGGACGCTTGTCCTCGCTCCAACTGTTAGCCCTCAGGTAGTCTCCACCTCCACCCGAACCACCACCACCTCTACCCTCCATCAGAACCTGGATCTCTTGCGTACCTCCACGCTCCTCGTCTACTGCAGTTTGACGCAGAAAGCGGGCGTTTTTGGTGCGGTGGGAAGATTTGGAGGTCGGGCTTCGGGGAGGCGAGGAGGGCCGACTGTGAGTGGGGCTCACGTCTGGGGTAAGGTCTGGAGGTGTGGAGCCCTTCATATAGAGCTCAGTGCTGTCTGCGGTCCCACTGGAGATGACTTCCATGTCGTTCTCGCTCGAGTTCTGCTGTTTGGGTCGCTGGCACTCCACTCCTACTCGAAGACAGAGAGACAAGTATTAATTTTAAAACATGTAGGCATGCCACACACTTTAAATGTTGCACTTCTTTCTGCAAAGGTGGTGTATGGGATGGGAATATGCCCTTGCATAAGCTTCCATCTGTCTTAAGGAAATAAATTCATAAATACAAATATGTGCATAATTAGAATTATACAGAAAAATTTCTTTTGAGCAGAATTTTTATATTCATTACAGCTTTTTTTCAGTGCAACTTTTTTCCAATATGACTTGTGTGCTATGTTCTAAATCTTCTAAAGCAATGGGATAGACATAATTGCCATTATGAAGGTGAAATTTGGGTTTATGTTGGTGTGCCGTGGTAGGTTTGACGTCATTCACACTAAGCCAAAAGTGGGGCACTGGTTCAAATGTGCATGCTATTTTCGGTAGCTTATAACATTTCGCAGAATTTTTATACTGGAGCATCCCTAACATTTTATTGTAGTCTTTATAGGTGCCCACTAGTAAAACTGTAGATATATAGAAAAGAGCAACAAGAAGATTCTTCAGGAATTCTCTTCCTGTGTTCATCAGAAAAAAAATATTTTCCTAGCAGATTTGAAACAACATACAAGTGTGGTAATCATAACAGAATTAACATTTGGGGGTGAATTTTCCCTGTATAACCCTTGATTGCTTGAAGCACATGGACTGTTCTTGGTAAACTTGATACAGTGTAACTTATCAAAGCTTTCCAGAGTCAGCACCGTGGCTGCTCTAATCAGCTCAGCTAATGAGACCCAAAGATTTTCATGTCTGTTTGCGCTACAGGCACGCATCCCTATGCACCCGAAAGTACATCATTTTCAACTTAACAACACGAAGGCTTGTACTCCAACTGTAAACATAATTTACAAATCTGTTGCAAGTCAGCAACATCTCGACCAAGTTTGTTCTAACATTTCTAAGGTCATCAAATGTCATAACTTTATCATTTAGAAATATCAACCCTTCCAGGAGGTCGCATACACTGATCCAGCACAGCATGAGTGCTTATAGCCCTCCTGTAAAGGGGTGTTTAGTGATGGGATGTGATCTGAGAGTGTATAAATTCTGCAGATGTGTGGGGGTGTGACAGCGACCGAAACTGTGACTGCGTACACGGTATGTGTGTTTATGTATGTGGGTGGTGTGAATATGTGTGTGTGGGTATTGTGTGTGCATGCATAAATTTCATTGTGTCGACTAGCTTCGCGTGGGCTTGTCGGAAAGGTCAGCGCTGACCTCCCCTCATTTTCTTATTGCCTCTTCTATCACTCATTCCCCCCGCATGGCACGGTAGGGGCATCGACCCCTACAGTCCTGAACTCATCCGACACTTACACACACACCCAGATGCTTCCACCGACACTCTGCCATTCTTCTCCTGAGCAATTACACACACACTTATATAAATCTACCTCTGACTGATAGCTAGTGCTGGCATAAAATGATCAGCGCTAAATCGTGCTTGTCTTTTTGATCTATGAAAAGTATTAGCACCTTTTCAATTGATGGCAGGACCATTTTTTTTTAAGTTAACTTGTTGGAATATTTAGCATTCACAGCTAACTGGAAAGCTTAGTCACACTGTCAAACAGTTTGAAGCCCCTGTTATTTTTAGTCTCCAGACTCGGCTGGTTGCACTCACGGTTTCCTCTGTGTTGGAAAGAGGGGGAGAACTCTTTGGCGGTGATCCGGGCCAGCCTGCACTCTTCCAGGGCTTTCTGTGCTGCTGTCGTGGCAGCATCAGCTTTCCCTCTGGCGTGAGCTGTCCTGTGGACGTAGTGGTCCGGGACAAAGACATTGACGTATAGACGGAAAGACAGAGTTAGAAAGGAACAGAGCTTGTGGTTTTGCATTAAGGTGAAGTGTACAATTATATATACACAGTTTATTGACAAAATTTGTAATATTTAGATGAAATATTTTCTGAATAAATAAGCGAGAAAAAAAAAAGTTTATCACAATAAGACTAGGAATGTTTATTTTAAGTTACTAGTCTTATCAATGCATTTTTTTAATCTTAAAGGGATAGTTCACCCAAAATAGAAAATTCTGTCATTAATTACCCTGATGTCGTTTCAAACCTGTAAGACCTTAGTTAGTCTTTGAACCAAAAATTATGATATTTTGGATAAAATCCGAAAGCTTTCTTACCCTGCATAGACAGCAATGCAACTACCACATTCAATGCCCAGAAGAGGTAAGGACATCGTAAAATTTCTATTCTTCAGTCTTCGACGTGCATTCAAAAAGTATTTTTGTAGCTTTATAAATTTATGGTTGAACCACTGATGTCATATGGGGGATGTTTACACCTGGTCACTTCATGCACTTTGTCTGATAGGAAAGCTATCTGATTATGAAAAGACCGGGTGTAAATACCCTCTGAAATGCGTTCGGAGACGGCTATAATTCTGATCGCTCAAACCACTTGAGGAGGTGGTCTAGGCCGCATTCCAGATGAAACTGGACAAGTGTAAATGCATCTGGTTGTTGAAAGATTGGATTTATTTCCATTTTGCAACAACACATTTATGTGGCCAAGCGTGACGGAAAACATTTTAACAAATCAGATGCATATGTGATCAGCAAAAACACATTGAATGACCAGGTGTAAACAGACCCATAGACTATTTTAATGATATCCTTTGTACCTTCTAGGCCTTGAACATGTCAGTTGTGTTGCTGTCAATGCAGGGTCAAAAAATCTTGGATTTCATCCAAAATGTCCTAATTTGATAAACTAGATAAACAAATGTCTTATGGGGTTGGAAAGACATGAGGATGATTTATTAATGAAAGATTTTTAACTATCCCTTTCAAATCAAAGTGTTTTTCTTTCTCTGAACATTTTTTCTTTTTCTTTTTTTTCCAGATATTTTAACATCGTTTCTCTCATTCAAGTTCTGGCTCCATTCTGGTTCATAACACAAACTTGACATAATTTAATCAATATTTGATCAAGTTCCACAAAGTATTTTTTTTCCCATCTAGTTTTATTCAAAAAATATATGACATGAAGTTTTACACTGAAATTTCTGTAATCCTATAACAAATGTATACTTTAATATAGGCCTACCATTATAGTGTTACCGTATTATATGGTCGAAACCTTGCTCTATGAAGCAGACCAAAGCACAAGAGCATATGGTTTAGCCAATGAACAATCCCGTCATTAAATTTATAAGGCACACGCTTCAGCGCCTACTAAGATCTTGACACTCTGATTATCCAAGGGTTGACGATAAATACAGGCTGAAGGCAAACAATTACACAGCAGTCACACACCCTCACTCCGAGAGATGCTCTCGGGACTCCACAGAGTCATGCCTTCCTGACACTGTAATTCTCACTTGTTTTAACTCTAAAAACTTGCCAAGACTCTGATCTGAAAACCAACTTTACTGCAGTTTAAATAACCATGTTCGAATGTAAATATCACATGCTGTCAAGCGGTTGCAGAACAGTTTAGCGAAACTTTCTCCAGTGACTACTGTGTTTGAAGGATTTTTTTTTTTTTAAAAAGCTTTAGGCTCAACATTTTCTGAATAAATAATCAAAAGCCCCGAAATGTTGCAATTATCCTCTATAATACACAAGTATTGTTCAAAGTTTCCCATCTGGACCTGTAAGAACAGGCAACAGTGCTTGCTTCGGCTGCTAAATAATTCACTGAGGAAATCAATGGTCTGTGTCTGAGACAATATAAGAGAGCTAGTGTTCGCAACCTCGCCTTTTAATGTGTGATTCCCATTCATCACACCCATCTGTTTTACCTGTGTGTGATCGAGACTCTGCATGATGAGCATCATGCTGGCATGTTGGATGGATTGTGTACTGTAAATAAATAATTTCTTAAGCAGAATTTTGGTCTTGTTTTGCAGTAAGTAGAAAAAGAGATTAAATGATTTAGTGACAAAATTCTACGAGATATTACTTGAATTGGGAAAATGTTGAAAAATCATATTATAAATGTTTTATTAATTGAATTAAATTTTGTTTTAAATTAGTTGTTTTTGTCAATTATTTTGAAATGGATTCATTTAATTAATATAACAGTTGTTTAAATTACATTTTATAAATTAAAGTAGCATTAATTTAATTGTATTCAGTTTATAATTGTTTATTGGTAGTTAGTTTATAAGTAGTTGTTAATATATATATTAGTAATTTAATTAAAATGTACAAATACAATACAATTACTATTTAAACATTATTACATTTTATTGAATAAATATTTTTAACAAAGCATTTAGTTGATTAAAATCACTTATTTTTCAATTAGTAGTAATTAATTTAGTCATCTAATTAAAATGTTATTTAAAATTATTTTTATTATAAACATCATTTAACAACAAAATTAATTAAATCAATTATTACTACGTTTTACTGATTAAATATTCAATAATAAAATTATATGAATTTTGATTAGTCGTTAATTTTTCAAATTGTATGATTTAAATGAATACACATTTTATTTAATAATTAGATTTTAATGAAATATTATTATTAAATGTTATTTAAAAAATATTACAATATAATCTTTTTGCTAGAAAATGAAGCACAAGCACTTATTTTCAGCGCTTTCATGAACATGTTATGTTTCAGAACACTTCTAGTCAGATTACTCATGCAAATGGACCGTATGAACCCCAGGTAAGAGGATGCTCTCCCTTTCTCACTGAACTTTTTCCCCCTGGTCTCTCTCTCTCTCCTTGTTTGTGCAGTGGCTGTCTTGGTGCAGTATTGCATGTCGATGCTCATCGATTGCACCCTCTTCTTTTCTGCTGTAGGCTGTCTTCTCCCAGCCAGCCAACCCAAGTGCATGTGTGTGTGTGAATGTTTTAACATGAGAAGGTTTAAATGGGGTTGTAGCGTATAGTGTGGTCAGAACATATGGGTGCAAGAGCATTCAAGTGTGTCTGTGTAAGTGAGAGACGGTGAGATACGGCGAGGTAGGTCGAATGAAGAGATCTTAGGATTGCATTCACCCCGTGCCTTGCCGGTTGTCCTGGCAACGGCAGAAGAGAGAAAGTGAGGGAGAGAATAAGATGGCGTGGGGTATAAAAAGGACAAACAATTAGATAACAGAGGAGAATGAGAGGAGGATTGTGGGATACTTCTGGAGGTGTTGAGAGTACAGTCAGAGAGTGAGGGCTGGATGTGAGAAACTGTCCATTCACTAATAGAGGGTCTCTAAACGGTGTGTGTATCGTCACACACACACACATACACTGATACAGGTGCTGCGAGATTGGGTCGAGCTGTGCTGGTTGCCGCTCTATTTATATACTGCTGAACGGTAGCAATGTTTCTACACGCTTTCTGATGGAAACAGAGACTAAACATTGTTTGACAGCAAGTCTATCTAACTCAATACAGATAAAGGGATAGTTCAGCCACAAATTAAAGTTATGGTATTTATTCACCTGTGTGGTTTTCCAAACCTGAATGAATTTTGTATGCAGAACACAGTGAATTTTATGAGGAAAAAAAAAAAAAAAAAAAAAATTCCAAAATTTTTTTTAATTTTATTTTATAAAAACAAAAAACTCTTATTTGGCAAGGGTGCATTAAGTTGATCAAAAATAATAGTAAAAATATTTACATTGTTAAAACAAATTAAGTTTTTCAAACAATGCCATATAAGCAGCAGAACTGTTTATTGGCATTAATAAAAATGTTTCTTGGGCAGCAGATCAGCATATTACACTCCAGAAAATGGCTTGAAAATGACTTACTTAAAGGTGCCATAGAATGGAAAACTGAATTGACCTTGGCATGGTTGAATAATAACAGTTCAGTACAGGGACATAAC
>JAUCMS010000055.1:6295861-6313973 GCA_032357445.1 Enteromius radiatus | reverse complement strand
CTAAGCTACATACCTTCTATGTACATATCAGACAACAATTTAAAACATTCTCTCAATGCATTCTATGGCACCTTTAATACTAAATTATCTGCCAGTGGGATAAGTAAAATATTCTTATTTTAAGAGTAGTTTACTTACCCCACTGGCAGATATTTTTACTTGTTTTAAGCAAAAAGCTATTTTTGTCACCTGGAAACAAGACTAAATATTTTAAGTCATTTTGCCCATCTCTTGATTTAGTGATTTTTTTTTTTTTTTTTTTTTGACTAGAAACAAGACAAAAATACTAAGTAAGATAAGCCATTTTTTTTTACAGTGTAGAATGATTTCTGAAGGATCATGTGACACTGAAGAGTGGAGAAATGCTGGTGAATGTTTTGCATAGCATAATAAATTACTTTAAAATATACTGAAGTAGGAAACAATAAGTTTAATAATCTCTTTTAAAACATTAAAGGTGCTCTATGCGATGTTGCAGGATTTTAGCGCAATTTCATTTTTGTCTCAAAACGTATGCATCACCCCTTGATCGTCTTGCTGTCTGCCCTCTGAATACATTGGGAAAAAAACCCGGTCTCAAAAGACAAAATAGAGGCTGCAATACCAAAACACAGAATAGGGGCACAGGATGTGCACCAAAACAATAACAAACTACGGCCAGCCAATCAGCAAGAAGAGGTGGGGTTTAATGTGCGTGCGCATAATAGACAGAGTTGATTGTACAGTGAGTATCTGAGAGTTTTTAATTTTTTATTTTTATTTAAACATGTTAGCTTGATGTTAGCTCTGTAGCTGTCTCTTTTGGGTTAGCACTACCTTTCGTATCAATGCGCTTTGCGCGTTCACGGCAGTTACAGAAACACCGGGGGGAGGGGCGAGCTTGCTCGGTTTTGTTTTTTATTTACATGAAACGTCAGCGGAAGTGACGTCAAACAAGATCGCATAGAGCACCTTTAACAAAAAACAAAACCTTCAAAACCCAAACTTACAGAACTACTCTCAAGTAAATATAAGTTAAATATATTGTATTGCTTTAAAGTCTTCTCGATCTCCATTCACTTTCATTATTAAAAAAAAAAAAAAAAAAAAAGCAGCCAGGATATTTTTTAAAAATGTACTTTGTGTTCCACCAAAGAAAGACAAATATGTTTTTTTTTTCAGCATTTTAGATCGAATGAATTTTCATGTGTGAGCTTCCCCTTTAACACATTCATTTAACACTCATCCACGTGTAAACGCTCTCATCTTTCCCTGACTCTAACAGATTCTCACTCTGTTTTTTTTTTTTTCTTCCATCCTGTCTCTCGACACTGAGACACGTGCAGGCACCTCCCATCGCTTCTTTCATACACGCAGAGCCCTGCCTCTCATTCACATTCTCCTACTCTTGTGTCTTTACTAAATGATCTAAACACACTCTAGTCTTTTTTAGGCTTGAATTCCTCACATCCACAACCCACAGTACAACTGATCCATCAGCTTAAAAAGACTGATCTTACAGTCTTACAGTCTCCTGAAACGGCATTTAACATGGAAAAGAAGATTTTTCCTGTACTTTTGACAGAAGATATGTTAATATTCGCAATTCGAAGCTCTCGCCCTAGTCCACCCAGACACAATGCCATGGGACAAAAAGAAAAAAACATGAGTTCATTGACAAACTCAAAAGACCATATCTTTAAGCATCATTATTAATACAGCACAAATTTTGCATCAGAGAAGTTCATTTTTAGCATTACAACACACAAAAATAGAATGGTAAAATTTAAAGGCCTCTGGGAAAAAAAGTGGGTGGTCACCTTTGTGCTAAATAATACTATTATAAATTCATAACAGAGTCCAGAGATGGCCGTCTTATGACAACAAAGCCCTAATCTCTATGGATGACCCAAATAAGCCACCCCGTGACCACCAGAACAAAGCTTTAATTTGCAGATGACTCACGGTTGCTTCTGGTGTTAGTGTCTCAGTGCAGGTATACTGTAGTAGCTACTTTGACCACGTTGACGCTAGGAAGCTAATAAGATTAACTGTTACGTGATATTCTCAGTCATTCTGTCTGTCCTGCATCCTGTTTGTGTTGCGTGTACGCGTGTTTGTGTAATACCGGAAGTGTTGGACTTCAGCATTTATGTGTTTTGGAATTGTATGGAAAATCTTAAATAATTAGAAATCAAGTTTTCCTTGATCTTTTAACTAAAAGAGCTTAGTGTACTTTTTCATATGAGTTATTGAAGCAAAAAGATATTTAAAAAAAAAAAACTGTTCTAAACTAAAAGCAAATAACCAGCCATGCACGTCATTGACACCAATTGAGTGTTAAGAATCTTGAGTCATGGCCAAGAAACCCACAGTAAGCTCAGCAAAGCACTTGTTCTCATTTCCCATGCAGAGAGGGAATTTACATAGAAGTCTTAAAGGCACAGCAGAAAAAAACAGCGTATTTGTAGGGTCAAGAGAGGCTGGAAAATTGCCATGACAAGCTATATTATCACTGGTTTTAGTTTAGAAAATCTTGATTTTAAAGGACCTTGTGGAAAAAGAGAGAGAAAAAGCGTGAAATGACTGTTTGCCGTGTACAAATTATGGTTTGTAAGAGATTTTGAGATAGGAAAAAAAAGTATTAAGTGGTTTGTGAATGTTAAATGCTGTGCAAATCTGGATGTCTGAATACACTAATTTTACATGAAACTGAGACAAAATCATGTGATTTTGTGTGTGTGTGTGTGTGTATATATATATATATGTGTGTGTGTGTGTGTGTGTGTGTAAATATTAGTGTTGTCAATCATTTAATCATTTCCAAAATAAAGTTTTTGTTTACATAACATATGCTTGCATACTGTGTATGTTGATTATGTATATGTAAATGCAAACACGCATGTACAGAAAACCATGTAATGTTTATATATTCAATAAAAAACAAATGAATATAAATGTATATATATGTAAATATTTTCAAAATATATACTGTATGTGTGTGTATTTATACATGCATACATAAATTATATACAATATACATACAAAACTTTTACAGTATTTTGGATGCAATTAAGTGTTTCACAACACTAATATAAGTGTGTGTGTTTGTGTATGCATGTATGTGTGTGTATATTTGGCCATTGGCTAATATAATCTTATAATAATATAAGATAATATATTATATAGCAAGATCTTGATGTTAGTGGAAGATCTGAATATTATGAACCAATAATTACTTTACAGGAACTTGCGTTAACAAGAAAATAAATTTTGAGTTCATGTCAGTTGTACACTAAAATGATTAAAAATCATTGTTTTTAACTGAAATAAAACTTAAATACATTTTTTAAATGAAAAACAAATTGAACTTAAATTAACGTAAATTAAAATGAAAAATGGTGCCTTGGCAACACTAAAACAAAATGATGAAAGCACATGAAATTACTAAATTTCAAAATATGAATAAATATTACAATAGTGTATAAATAATAGTTTACAAATGAGTTTGCAAATGAGGTAATAATAATAAGTCCCTTCTATAGAGTCTTTGATAATGCCCTTAGATCCTAAAAATGTATAAAAGCACAGTATAATGCTTTGTTTTACATTTCAATTTCAGCTTGATCTCATTGGTTGCTGTCAAGCACTGTGTGTATGTGTTTGCTCTGTGTGTTGGCAGGGCCAGTGCTAAGCTGTAGTGATAGCATTGCTGAGAATATAATGAGGTCAGTGGGATTTGTGGGGTGAGTGACGCTCTTAATATAGCACATGCATACCTATGCACGTTTGTATGAACGCACTCATACTCAAACATATGCAGCCGCCATCAATGGGCAGGCACGAGAACATAAACTCAGCATATGTGCTTACACACACATTTCCCTAACATGCATGTACAGAGCACATGGATGCGCACAGCGTGTGTCTGCAACATGTGTGAGGCTATAAGCTACTGTGAGTTTGTGAGCGCTTGGGATAGTGTTTGAAATGGAGAGAGTGAAAATAAATAAATAAATAAATAAATAAATAGGCGAACTGGCTTAGATCCAATTCAGCCTGCCTGGTCTATCTCCAGCTAGTCTCCATCTTCTTTTTCTTCTGCTGACCTATGAGTCACCCAAACAACCCGAACTACACCCGTGATTCCCAGTCTGGAGAATGTACCAGACTCCATGGGGTTCTTGGAAAGATTTTGATTCACATTCAGCTTTTAAAACTGAGACTGTAGGGATAGTTTACCTAAAAATGAAAATTTCTCTCATTTTTGACTTATTGTTTTAAACCTGTATGAGTTTATTCTGTGGAACACAAAAGGAGATATTTTGAAGTGTGTGCTAGTTGCTGTTTTCCATGCAATTACAATTAATGGGGGAACACAACAGCACAATAAAAGTATTAAAATGAGGTTTGTATGACCTGTGTGCTATATTTTAGATCTCCTGAAGTCATTTGATTGCTTTATATGAGAAACAGACAGCAATTAAATGTGTTATTCAATAAAAAAAAACATGTGCAAACTGTTGCTTAATTGGCTTATATTCAGTGAATTGAATTAGTCTTATTTGTGATCAGATCAACTGATTTATTTAAGACATCCGATTTATTTTAAGACATCTTTTCACTAACCAGAATCATTAGGTTCAGTAAATATTGACTACATTTGAAATTTTTATACAGTATTTATACAGTATTATTAATATTTTGAATTGGCTTTCATTTTATATCTTATATATATATATATATATATTTATTTATTTATTTGATATTTATAAACTGTATTTCATATATTTTAATTTTATTGTCAAATTTTGCCATTTTTTAGGTTTATTTATAGATTTATTTTTTTGTTACATTTTTACTATTAGTAATTCTAGTGCTTAAGCTTCATTAAAAGACACAAATTTATTTCAACTTTATTTGAATTAACAAAACATATTTTCATTCATTTTAGATTTAGTTATCAATAACAGCACTGTTTTGGATTAACTACCAAAAGGATCAAATATATTAGATTTAATTGCAATACATTTTTCAGTTAGCATTCAATATAACCAAACTGCATTTGGATTACCCTTAACCCCCCCTCCCCAGACAAACACACACGTACACACACTAACAGCGTCAGGCAATTTATGACTATGGCATTCCACATGTCCATGTTATTGATTGTACCACTGTTGCCCTGCATCAATACAGACATCAGTCAGCTTGCTGATACACCCAGAATCTACATGACTCTCATTAAGTGAATCCCGACTTATGTATTCTCTCTCCACGCTGACACCGACACAAATCATTCACGTTTCCTTAGCAACCACACCACAGAATGGCACCAGCAAGGCCTATTTAACAGGTCCCAAGTAACCGCTAGAAATATGGCCGTGTTTGGATGCAGTGTAAAGAATTGAAAGGATGAATGCCGTAGAATGATACACTAATGTCAATGAGCACTTGTGTAGTCCAAGCAGATGTTTTAGTGTGCGTCCTTAATGCTCAGGAACACACCGTGCATTTTAAGACTCGTTTCGTTTGAAGTCAGTGTTTGTTAGCTTTGAAGCCATCTATATGCTTGAAAATTTGTATCAGTCGTAACTTGTGAAGAGAAATAGCACAGATACTGGAAAAGGAGGAATCTTTCTAGTTCACATTTGTTAAGTGCCTGTGATCACGCAAACTATCAAGTGGAGTATATTTTGAGTATTTGAGTCAAAACTTATTCTACAGGATCTAATTAGACAAAATGATGTCTAGTTCATCAGCATTTTGGTCCATTTGAAACATGTACGTGAACTTAAAGCTAATTTTGAGAGTACTTTAGCATTTGATTGCACAAAAAAATTGAGCTTGTCAAGTTGGTGAACCATTTAAAAAATCAGGAGCCGCTCTAGTAAAATCATTTAAAGCATTATTTTTACCCTAAAGTTTGGTTTGCTTTGAGAAAGTATGTTATCATTGAGGTTGAGTGCTTTTTGAGGTCAACAAGCAGCTAGCAAAGACATGTTTTTGAAGCAAGACCCCGTGCCTTACCTTGAGAGCGCGATCTCTGCCTTCTGCTTCGCAATGTCGGCAGCCTTGTCCGCCGCTTCGACCGCCCTGTCCACTTTCTCGCGGATCTTGCTGGCACGTAATGGGATGAGGTTCTTTCGTTTGCCGCTGACAAGCACGTTCTGTTTGTATTTGCCCTCCTCTTTGGTGCCATCGGGAAAGGTGGTGCATCCATAGCCATGCCTCTTGTTGCCCAGCCACTCGCCCTGGTATTGCAGTCCGTCTGAACGCCGGCTCACCCCGCATCCTGTCCTCTTGTCGTTCTTCCATTCACCGGCGTAACTCTCTGTGGTAGTGGCGTCTACATCATCCTCGCCTACTGGCAGCTCACCCTCCCCTTCGCCTAGGCTGATGGTTGAGTTGATGTCGGATGCGGCGGAGCTCACCGTACTCATTCCGGCCTCGCTGCGGAAGGAACTCTGCTTGCTCCGCTGGCTGGCTAATGAGCTCTTGGACTCGGATTTTCGCAGCTTGAGACCACTCAGGAGTGAGCGGCGGAACAGGCCCTTCTTTTTGTTCTTCAATAGCTCTGCCTCACTGTGGGCCGTCAGAACGAAGCCTCCACGGGATACGGCCGGGCTTCCCACTGCTAGGACACCGCCACCCCCTACGCCAGCCACAGGCGCCCGATCGCCAGTCAGCAGAGCTGTGCCATTGCTGTGCTCAGAGCGCAGAGAGTTTATGGAGGTACGCAGAGGTGAGCGGATGACGGCCGCCATGCCATACGGAACGCTCTGCCGTACGCCATATCCATGCCGCATGCCACCCACCCATTGGCCCTGGTATGTACCTGCATGAAAACACAGGATATAAGAGACAAGTTTAGACATGGACACTACGAATCAGCAATCAAGCTGTCTGTTGCAGGAATTTGCAGAACTGCAGCAGATGTGAAACCCAGGGTTCCCCTGCTGAGTCTGCTGCCCTCAGGTTTCTCCAGTTTGGAGAGCTGCCTCATGTTTTCAGCTCTGATAGTCTGTTGGCCTGTGACTATGCTGGGAAAAGCATTATATAAAGAAAACTGACTGAAAAGGCTGCCTTTTTAGCTGCAATGGTAAGAAGCATGAATTTTAGCCAGTCTTTTCTAATGGTTTCAAGGACTACAAAAACAGCCAGTTGCAACAATTGTGTCGAACCCTGGGTTTCACATCCAGCCCTAAGTTATTTCATCTTATTCATGGAAAGTTAAATTGTAACTTAAATAGCTGTTGGCAATGAAAGATTTTGTGATCTTTTGTGAGTCCATTTGCAGTAAAGTTATAACTGATAACTTTGGTGAACTTATGTGTGTGCTGACAAACTAGCGCATTGAGTTTTGGACATTGTTCCTTGTGATTGAAAACCAAAGCACAGTCAAAACAACAATTTAGCTGCAGGCACTTAGTATTTTGAAAGGTTAATTGCCCTTTTACCTGCCTTGATACTATAAACTTAACCACCAGGGAGATCATACTGCAATTCACATTTCCGTAATATGTTTGTGCCTTTGAGTAACTCAATACAGTTGGGAGAGGTTTGTAGTGCGTGTTACTCCAGGCGCAAACAGTAATAATCCTCGTGAGCTCAATAAAACGCTTCTCTCGTTGCTTTTGTGCCATGCAATGAGAGGGGGTAACAACTTAATGAAAAAAAGAATGAAATGTTGTGGGGCACTGCATAAAATATTATGTGGAAAAGGTACCTGTATTTCGCTACAGCAAATGCCTTGGTGTAACTAGGTGCAAGATGCCCCTGAGACGCACCATTGTTACAGTTGTGATCACTAACAGCGTCATCAGCATGACCAACCTCATCAATGATGAGCGCAGGAAGTGCCATAATGGCAACAGTAGAAGAGTGTTTTTGGCAGCCATGATCTCCAGACCTGGCTCCATTACTTTCCTTATTGTGATGGAGCCTCAAGGGACCAAGTTTTCATCTTATCGATCTTAATGTCCATGAGGTATCACAATGCCCATCAATTTAGTCGCCAGCAGTGTTATTTATTGGTGAGTGTGCCAACAAAATAATGGAATGTTGCGTTCTGTAAAATTTCCTTTACGGCGCTGGCAGCCTGATCTTTCTGTCGGGAGTCTTGATGAATCACCATCTTGGAACTTGCATTAAGTGACATGGGTAACCAATAACACTAAGGTTCTCGCAGGTGATAAAAACTGCACTGATGGGCTTTAATCTGAAAATGTTGTCACTGGAAAAAGTTACAGTTGTTGTTTCATTATAGGACTGGTGCTTAATTAATTTCAACTAATGGCATATATCAATATCTGCTGAGAAAACCCCTCAAACGAAAATAATTTAAGATAAGATAATTTAATACAAAAACTGTGTTAGCTGTCAATGTATTTTTTGTTTTTGTTTCATGTAAGGTAAAAACGGTCTTTAAGAAGCCATGGTTAAAGCACTTACAACCAAATCCAGTTACAAAATGTCTCTCTCCATGGTGCTGAAATCTGGGATAATGCTCTCCCAAAAATCATTTACTCACAAACCTGTATAAAATTGTTTCTTCATTAAACACAAACGATTTTTTTTGATGATATCATGCTATGTAATGTAAGACGATTTAACTGGAGTGTTTAGGTTATATAAAATGTTCTTCTTGTATTCCACAGAATCAACAAAATTTTGAACAATGTGAGGGTGAGTAAACTAAGTGAACTGTCCCTTTAAGAGTTTGTGCACACCTAGCATGGATCTTTTATATCGGAAGGTGTATATTCACCATCCACTTGATCTGTACTTTTTGGCGCTCTATGATATCACCTCTGATGTAACCACTATCCCTACATGCTGATGATTCATCCTGGCCAACATTCTAGAACATGCTGGCACTATTACTGTGGCAGCCACACACACAGCTCACTGTGCTACTTCCGTTATCTCACCATCTCTCCCACCTCTTATTCGTTCTCACCCTCTTTTCTGTTCTCCCATCCCTTTGTCTATACATTATCAGCCTTCTCATGCTGTTAGCTACATGCACACATGCATACACATCCAGCCATATGAACGCCCCCATTCCCTCTGCCTGTATTGATCTCTGTGGGTTGGCATGTCAGCGAGGGCTGCTGGATGGCTCGATGGGGCTGGAGCTGTGCTTGGTGGATTTTCCCAGCCCCCCACTTCAATATACGTACTTTCCTGGCTTACAAACAGCTGTACCAGAGAGCTTCCTATCTATCTATCTATCTATCTATCTGTCTATCTATCTATCTATCTATCTATCTATCTATCTATCTATCTATCTATCTATCCATCTATCCATCTATCCATCTATCAGAAAACAACCAAAAAAAAGTCCAACCCTCTGATGATAGCTTTTTTATGTTTCTACTAATTTGTATGAATCTGTATGATCTCATTAACACTTTTCATATGATTTGTTTACGTCCCATTGAGAGTTGGTTTTATCCTAGGGTTGGGGTGAACCTTCATGCGAAACAGCCATAAACACCAGCTCATAAAATAGTTATGTTTTCTAATGAGATGCGGTTGATAAACCCTTCAAGGATTTAAGAATTTTATCAGAAGGAGGATACTTGCAGGCTGAGTGTGTGTATGAAAGCGAGATAGCAAGTACTGCCGTTGAAGTGAGAACAGGAAACTGACACACTGTCACAGGCCTGTACTGTTGTGATTCTGATGCTGCGTTCTGGCGGAGTGGCCGACAGTTGGCCAACATCTGGCTGATGCTTGCTTCATATTGTCGGGCAGCAGCTGTGTGCTGTGTGATATGTAGATCAAACACAGGCCTAAACTGAAGGGATTAGCTTGGAAAATTCCCACACACTGACACACAGAAAGAGAGGAGGCATCAGTTCACACCTCCCAAACATTCACAGTGTAGTTCTTCGCACAAGCGCACACACTATCTTCCATTCATTATCTACTGCACACTTTAGCTCGCTTCAGATTTAACTGTAACATTCCAGAAGTCTAAAATAACACAAGATTTTGAGATAAGAGTTGCTAAATATCTTCACCATACCGACATTATTGTAATTTCCATAGGCCACAAATGAAAGAACCTATTTCCTCTTCTTATTTTTCACAATTATAAATCTCTACAGACATATTGTATAGCAAGCATTTTTTGTGGACAATCAGTAACATTAATGTCCTCAAAACAAAAGCAAATCTAATTGATAGTTCAATGGATTATAGACGAGAGAGAATTTTTGATTATGATGCATTGGCAGGCCTTCCAGAATAAAGACTGTCTGACAGTGATGTAAAACTGCTGACGTCTGTAGTGCTCTGATTGATGGGCACAACGTTAGCACAGACACAAAACTAAGCATCCGACTCGGAGTCTGGCGGTCTGAGGACAAGATCCGCCCACCGGCTGAAATGGTTTTGTACATTACGTCTTCCCGTTTGAGGTATGGTGGGGGAACTTGTCCTTGATTAGCCTTTGAACTGTTCTGTGTTCCCTGAAGGCCTCAGGCAGTCCCAAATCACAGCGACTGAAAGATGCAATCTTCATTGTTTTGTAACAAGATGTACAGGAAGAGCACAGTATTGGAGACACTTTACATGAAATTATATTTATGGACACTGTAACGCACAAGATTATATCACGTTGTGTTTACAAATGAAGCATTAAGTAAGCTTTGTTTGTTAGTATTTAGTTCTTACATTTAAGCTCATAATTTACATATTATGTTAACTTTTTTTTCAATTTAGTATAACTAGCTGCATTACTGACATTTATATAGACAGAATATAAATGTACAAATTTAGTGTTATTGTCATGCTAAAGAATTTATATGTATTTGTTTTTTTAAATATATTTTGTCTTGTGAAATTTAAATATCTATTATACTTCATCAGGAGAAGAGCTAAACAAAATGCTAACATTTTTATCATTAACTGATTTAAACAGAGCAGTCAGGATAAAAATCAACATCAAAGTGGACATTTGTTAATTTTAAGACTAAACAAACAGCCACCTTTGACGTTAAGAAAATAGGTTATTATCGGTCAAATGAATTGCTAAAGTGTCCCCCATGTATGATTTCCCAGTGATCTCAGGCAGGGGAATGAAAGCGAGATCTCGTGGTAAAAACACACGCAATCCGCAAGTCCTTTGATAATTCTGCAGGTAGCCATAGGAACCTCTCATTAAAAGAGGCAGTTAAAGAGGTGTTATAAGTAAACAGCATGACAGGCAGACCTAATGAAGAAAATTTGTTAGATAATCGTTGGAAACTCTTCTCTTGAATTACTATGATATTGTGGGAAAGCTCCTTGCAGGGAGAAAGAGATAGAGGGAGAACAGTCACGACACCGGCGCGCTGCTGGCGCTCTCCGTGGTTCTGAAGATAAGAGTGGGTGTATAGCCTGCATGTTTCGGTTGGGTTTTTTATCCTCCTGAGACTCAGCAATTCATTTTTGTTCACTGTAGTGGACATAAGTTGTTTGCTAATATCGCTAAGACCGTATTTATCACAGTTTTTAAGTGTTTTAATATATACCGTAAAGATGACATTCTTTCAAATGTAATATTATAATGATACGATATAGCGAAAAGCAGGGAAAAGCAATCCTAAATGCAATTCATAAAGTGCAACTGTACAAGAAATTGGGTTATCAAATGTTAAAAGAAAGGTGAAAATTACTGTTAAAGGCAGCATGTCCGATGCAACTGTTTGATATTTTATCTGGTATTCTTGCACATACAGCAAACCTTGTTGTTTGTTTGCTGGGTCTCAGGAGGTTAAGATGTTCAAATATCCAATATAACTTGCATTCTTTCTATGAAGTAGATGTCAGATCACTTGCTTTGTGAATCTAACAACTCTTTGAACAAACCAAGTGTGAATATCCAATATAGAGAACAGCTTCTCTAAGGACACAGATGTTAGTATTAATCAGAGGAACACCTAATTGAATCACTGCACAGCTGTGAAAACAGCCATGCAAGTGAAAATCTGACATGGAAGATCTGTCATTACGTTGCTGACTTAAGTGTATATGGCGTATATGCAGACAGCAGTAGCCTTGTATGAGCATGGGACGTCTCACATGGGTCACATGGTTATGTGATTAGTGGTCCTGTATTGGCTTTCTATGAGTCCTGCATCCCACATGTCAAAACTAATTCGCTTGCGTTTCTGCCCGAGGCCTATGAGATGTATTGTGCAACGGCGTGGGGCACACAGAACGGAAACGGTTAATGCGGAAAGATCAAAGATGCGGAAACATCACAGGACAGATTTAATCACGCGCCTTCCCCCGGGTTGAATTTATAATCGTTTCTTTAACAATGCACTCAGTTCTGTTTCGAGATTGAATACTTCTTGGTTCTGCCTTTTCATATTTCGTGATCAGGGACGGGTCTGTCTAAAAAAAAAAAAAAGATGGCATTGTGGCTCACTTGGCCTAAATATCTCACATACAATGCTAATTAGAATTCATGCCAGGAAAAGGCAGACTCCCGCAAAGCAGGCAGAAAGTCTGTTTGGATCGGCTCTTCTATGAATTATTAATCTCTTGCCTTTTTTCAAAGTCAGCAATTGCACCTCAGAGTAATTGTTGCATGCGTGTGATTGTGGGCCAGACTCTCGCAGAGTACACATCTGTCGGCCACGCTTAAATCCGGGACAGTGCACTTCTTAGAATGAAACAAGAGTTTGTGTCCATAGATGGACTAAAGAGATGATCTCTTATCCGTAACCTAATGTAAGATAAACCATCCTTTGGGCATTCATCATAGCTTTGGAAATAACAAGCACTTCACGTGGCAGGCTAGAGGCGACTCTTCCCTGATTCAAACCACATAAGTTTATCGCGTTGTCAGTCTTACATAAACAAAGCCATAAAAGTGTTGTTTATTTAGGGGACGTGTTATGTATATGGGGCAATAGTATTTGCGACAATGCCCCACAATACAAAATAAAGCCACACTTAAAACTAAATCTCCCTGTAAGCCTACATAGACTAGCAGGCGGTTATCCGTTTAAGGGGATTTCAGTTTGACTTTTTTTTCAATGCTATGTAGGTGATGTCTGTGAAAAGTGAAATAGTCCCCGTTTTAGAATTACAAACAACATAAAATCATCCTGAATGTATCTGAACCACATAACTAAAGGGATTGTTTCTTTTTGTTGTCAAGCCAGATGTAGCCAAATTGATCAGCATTTGAGTTTTAGTAATGCAAGAGTGCTGGGAATTGCTGTATATGAGCCACATAGTGGACATGATGACACTGTTGGCCTGGAGCAACGCAGAGTTCCACATTGATGTATGTAAGTACTTTACTCCCTGAATTCTGAATAATCATTAGGGTTACGTCAGAAACTGAAATCAGAGCAGCCGTAAAAGCAAAAATATCCTGTACAATGCCGTTCTCTGTAGACAAGTAATCTCTAAGGTGCTGACTGAGGGCTAAAACATGACAAGACATGTTATTGAATCAAAGATTAATGCATGTGATGTAACGTTAATAGTTTTGAAATATCGCATTAAAGGATGTATTCGCAGCAATAGAAATGTCAGTTTATATTTATAACAAAGGTGTGTTTATGATATTGCATGCTTTGAGCATATCTCCTGTAGAAGCCAGCGGAAACTAACTTGCCATCTTCAAGCCTGTCCTCTTTAGTGTGATGGGGGAATTCAGGTCATAATGTGAACAGATGCTTTAGTGTGTGGCAGCTGTAGTGTACTCAGACAGCACTGAGAGCTGATAACGCCACTGTAACCTCTTTGTGGCCCTATTAACCTCCTCCTGTATTGTCACTTCCTTCTCTGGCTCATTTTCTTACTTTTTTTTTTTCTCGTCAGTCTCTGTCTTCTCTTACTGCTTACTGTGGTCGTGATTAAGTGTCCCAGATTAGTACCAAAGTAAGTAAACACCATTAGCGAGTCAGACAGCCAATCAGAGTGGCAAGCACTGAGTCTCCAGTGACACGCTGACCTGGTGCCAGAGTCTGTATGCGTTTCCACAGCAACTTGCTGTAAAAGACACACAGGCAACACTTCCATAATGCGGGGAGATTGAGAGAATGAAACAGAGAGAGAGAGGGGTTATGCTGCTCCAAAAATAGGTACACCGTTGATGAGTACAATCCTCATTCACCAGAATTGATACTTTCTTGAACACAAAAACGGGTGCTGATTTTATTTTCACACTCATTGAAGCAATATCTTTAGGGAGTGTGAAGACGCATACTTTGGTATGTTTCTTTACATCTATACATTCAGCTACCTTTAGAACTATGGGACCAAAAATCAATATATGAGTATATCATAGCCACATGAGCCATATACACACTCCTACTCTACCTATTTAATTAAAGAGACAGTTCAGCCAAAACTAAACATACTTATTTTACTCATTCTTATGCCGCTTCAAACCTGGTTGACTTTCTTCTGTTCTACAGAAAAGAATGTTATGAAAAATTTTTTTCAGTCTATTTAGTCCATACAATGAATGTCAGTGTGGTCCAGTATTGTTTTGGACCCCAGTGACTTTCTACTGCCGATTTCTAATTAAAGGAGGGAGAATAAATAGATAGAATGAAAGTTTTTAGATGAAATATCCCTGTAATAATTGTGGTTCTAATGTTACATCACTATCATCATGCATTATGGCACTTTTACCAGTAAGGGTGATTAAATGGGAGATTTAAGTTACAAAAAGGAACAAAAGTGAGATGACTGAGCTGTATGCATTTCCGTTCCAGGTTGACTTTAAAATCCTTTTTCAAGGCCAGTTAGTTGCACAGGTGTTATGCCAAGTTTTGCTACCTTGGAAGTTTAAGTTGTTACAAGTAAATAAGCTTCTTGATTAAATTTTACCTTCGTGGATATTGGTCGTATCATCTTTGTATCATCTTGCCAGAGTCAATTATCTGCCAAGAGTTCTTTTGTTTTGGTAATCTTAGTTTGTACTATCTCCAAAACAGTACACCGGAAACCTTGTTACAGCCCAAATAGGGATTCCAGGATTTTGTTGAAGGATTTTAAGTTAACTGGTATCTGTCACTCTTTCTCTCTCTCTGTCTTTCACTGCCTTTCTAGATGTCCAATTGGCCTTAATTTGAGCCTCCAAATTTATCTCCTCAGCAGCTTGTGGAGGACAGAGGAAATGGCTTGTCTAAATGATGAGGAGTAGAGGAAGACTAAAAAAAAATTCAAAAAAGTGATGAATGGTGCAAAAATGTATATCACAAGGTATTCTAGAAATCTCTGTGCTGTAAGACTGTGTTTGTGTTTGCCATTAAATGTGCCATTTATATTTAATTATCTTCTTTCCAAACCTGTTTGACTTCTTTCTTCTGTAGAACACACAAGTAAATAGTTTGAAGAACACTGGGGTCCAATCTTAAGGTGTTTCACAGAAGAAAGACAGTCATGTAGAAAAGATGACAGTCTTTTCAGTTTAGAGTGAACCCTTTAAGTGTCTTATTGCAGAGATGTCAGCAAATTGTGGTGTCTTTTTACAAATTTTAACTTATTACAAAAGACTCTTACCTCCATCAGAGTAAGTCTCCGTTCCATATCCATCCTGTAGGCCATTGTTCCATGTACCCTCGTATTTGCCACTGGTTCCTGTGCTTTCCCGCACACCATAGCGTCCCTTAAATCCATGTGTCCACTCACCTTTATAAACCCACTTTCCCTTGTTTTCAACTCCAATTCCATGGCGCTTACCTTGCGCCCATGTCCCCTGATAGGTGTTCCCACTGGGCCAGGTATAGATGCCCACCACCTCAAAGCCGTGGCTCCAGGAGCCTGCGTACTCGCCTTGGCCCTTGGGTCCTGTGCAGATGCCATGGCCATGGGCCTTTCCCTCTTCCCACCCTCCACAGTATGATCCCCCATCATCAAAGTTGAACCTGCCCCCAGTGGACATGCATGAAATAGGTTTTGGCAAATACCCCAAATCTCAAAAAGAAAAGAAAAAGAAAAGAAAGTAAGACTCAAACAAAATCAGACTTGAAAATGGGGCCAGGGTGTTGGAGGAACATTGAGGAAGGAAAAGACCCGTATACGCTCCTTTTAGTTGCCTTAAAAAAACAATGCAAAAAGTTAAAAGAAAAAAAGAGGAGCCCTCCCGGGCAGTAGTCCCCTCCTGTCAAACTAGGCAGGAGTAGCTTGAGCCCTCTCAGACCATCCTCCTCCAAGAGTGGAGCTTTTTATTCACAAGTTGCTTGCTTTCCTGCAGTTGCTTCTTAGTGATGAAAGTGGGCCCACACCAGCCATGCGCCTTGTTCTGTCGTTACTAACGCAGCAACAATTCTTTCGGTTCTGGTGCTCTGGCCCCCTCCTCGTTCCTGCCTCCACAGAGGGCCCCTGTGCCAGCACACACCTACCCTCACTCCCGCTCACCCTCTCTGGGGCTTTGAGCTGTTTCACTTCCCCTCCCAGTCGGTGAGACCACCAGGCTCCACCTAGAAACCTGTGAGTCTTCAGAGTGACGGCCGATGGATGAAGCAGGCAGGTAGCATTTACAGTCGCATCCTTTCTGCCCGAAGCTCACCTACTGTTGTACCAAATCCACCCGACATAGTGATGCCACACAGGGAGACAGAGTGCAAGAGAAACAAGAAAAAAGAGCGATTGACTCTGCAAGCTTCAGTCTCCGTCAGCTAGCAGCAATGCAGTCTCTATCCACACACAATCGCATGCATATGCACGCACGCTCTCGCCAGCACAGGATGAGCGCACAGCTTGATCGCAAACAAACTGATGTGATTAATTCCTTATCTGGGCACTGTTTTGTCACTGTCTCTGCTTTCCTCTCAGCTCTCTTTTCAGGTCTGTATAAAAATCCTGTGCTCCATTTCTCGTGCAGGTGGGAAAACCAGATTCATTGTTCCCGATTTACCTTCCTCTGTTCCTCCTTGACTCAATCACGTTGTTGGAATGATTTTCGTGTGACGCTGATTGTCTTTTTCTCCGTCGTCATCTTATTCCCCCATATGCTTGGATGTCTCTCTCTCTCTTACACTGGTGTCTCTCAAATCTGCTCATTAGAGGCGGACTGTTCCAACGCAGCCAACTCCCCCTCCCCCTTTTACATGCTCTCTCTCCCTTGCTCTCCCTTCATTTAAAGAGACATGCACTGTGTTAATACTTACCGCTCTCTCTCTCTCTCTATCCACCTCAGGGAGCAAAGATTGCTTTTCCTAATTGCCTGGCTTAGTCCTCCCCCTACCCTCCCGCTAAATCTCCATTGCTCTGCCCTCATAGAATAATTAGAGCATTTGTCAGTTAATGATATGGCTTGTGCATTAAGATGGTGCATTAAATCTCTTTGTTGCAGGTGAGATAATATAAAATCTGCTCTTGTTGACCTAGACACTTGATCATCCTTACTGTTCTTCACTAGATGCCATGATATCTGCAAGGCACAAAGAGCATCTTTTACTGTGGTGATTCATAGGATTCATGACCAAAGTATGGTATAATTGTTACCCACTGTAACTTTTTGTTGAGAACATCATGCTGTTTATAATGGCTTGTACAGTGTTTGTCCTTCCTTCTCAAACAGTAGTATCTGGTAATAAAGAAAGAACATTAGGATGCAAGATGATACATGAAGACTTTACAGTAGGCTATATACTGTATATATATACTGCTCAAAAAAATAAAGGGAACACTAAAATACTAAAATAACACATTCTAGATCTGAATGAATGAAATATTCTTATTAAATGCTTTGTTCTTCGCATAGTTGAATGTGCTGGCAACAAAATCACACAAAAATTATCAATGGAAATCAAATTTATTAAGCCATGGAGGTCTGGATTTGAAGTCACACTCAAAATTAAAGTGACAGGGTGATCCAGGCTGATCCAACTTTGATGTAATGTCCTTTAAAAAGTCAAAATGAGGCTCAGTAGTGTGTGTGGCCTCCACATGCCTGTATGACCTCCATACAATGCCTTGGCATGCTTCTGATGAGGTGGCGGATGGTGTCTTGAGGGATCTCCTCCCAGACCTGGACTAAACCATCCACCAACTCCTGGACAATCAGTGGTGCAATGTGGCATTGCTGGATGGAGCGAGACATGATGCCCCAGATGTGCTCAATTGGATTCAGGTCTGGGGAACGAGCGGGCCAGTCCATAGC
>JAUCMS010000055.1:6278335-6290216 GCA_032357445.1 Enteromius radiatus | reverse complement strand
AGAATGTATGTATGAAGCTTGTTTGAAAAAACAAAAACAGTTGCCAAAATCGCAAATAAAATCGCAATCGCAATATTAATAAAAAAAATCGCAATATGATTATTTTGTCCATATTGCACAGCCCTAGTAAGAACATTGGTAAAACAGTCCACATGACATCAGCAGCTTAGCTTCAGTTTTGCAAAGCTACGAGAATACTTTTTATGCATAAAGTTATTTAACAATTCTTCTTCTCTGAGTTACGACTTTCACCATTTTGGAGAGTACCCAAGAACATAATCAATGCAATCAGCATACTCTCCAAATTGGTGGAAGACAGTAACTCGGGGTAAAAGAGTTGTTGAATAAAGTC
The DNA here is from genome assembly GCA_032357445.1 of Enteromius radiatus. Lineage (NCBI taxonomy): Eukaryota > Metazoa > Chordata > Actinopteri > Cypriniformes > Cyprinidae > Enteromius > Enteromius radiatus. The sequence goes on along the minus strand of JAUCMS010000055.1, from coordinate 6,289,864 downwards.
ATTATTTTTTGTTTTCTTAGGACATAAAAAGCATTATTGTAGCTTTGCAAATAATGAAAAAAAAGTTGAGCTACTGATGTCACTGACTGTAATGACAGAATTGTAATTTTGGGGTGAACTAACTCTGTAAAGGTGCAATAGATTATTTGTAGTAATGTTGTCTCTGGTAATCTGGTCTATTAGCATATATGCGTTGAGGGGGCATGGCTTTGAATGACAATTGTCAGGAGGGTGGAGAGAGAGGGGAGCAGGAAGGATGGGTTTCAAACTGTATTTCAGTGCACTAACCATGAGGCGCCAACTTGGACAGACACTTTTATCCAAAGCAGCATGAACTGTCCCCTCAGTGCAACCTGGGGTTAAGTGTCTCAGTTCAGCAATGCTAACGGTTCATAGAATACCCCTTTTGGATTTTGAACCCTCAACCTTTTGCTTACTAGCCTCGATCTTTAAGCACTAGGCCATACACCCCAAGATACACAGGTCAGCCCTGATTTATTCAACAGTATCTATGGGGAGCACCAGGAGCAACAATAATAAACTGGCACAGACAAGCAATTCAGCCATGAGAAGTCACACTACTCACAACCAAGGAGTGTTTACTATCTTTTTGAATCCGTTCCATACTCCCCTGGGGGTTCAGGAGTGATCACAACAAATCAATGGCTTTACTGTGACCTAAGACTCACACTTGCACTTGTTTAAACTCAATGTGTAATGTAATATTGCAAATGTATAATTATGTTGTAACTCAAAAATGTCAGCTTGGTGAGTCAACAAATATGCTTTCAAAAAACAGTGACAGAAGCAGCAAGACATTTGTTCTTACAATAACAAAACCCTTTCATTATAGAATCTGATATTATGCAGTAGTTCTAGAATAAATAGATGTGAAAATGACATTATATGTGCTGACATGATGCACACACAGCTCTGAAGAGTATTGCATTGCACAGCTGCTATGTAATATCTATTTATTTGCTCTTAGCTGGTGTCATTCAATCCACTCCACAAAACTAGTATATATGACATTTTTTTGCGTTGATATTTGTCTTCTTGTTCGTGACATGTCTATGCAGGAATTATTAATAGCACAGCAGCTTCTGCGAAACTGAGATACTGCCGCAAAGAAAGGAACAGTGCCAGTTTTCTTCGTAATTTGTATTGAAGTTTTTAATAGACAAAATGCAAAATATGCTCTTTATCAATTTGGGTATGGAACCTAATCAGAAACCCTAAAGACCTAGCCCAAATACTGGTCAAATTAGGAATGAATAATAATGTTTTTTTGAAAACTTGATATGCTCACTAATCGTCTGTATTTATTTGATTAAAAGTACAGTAAAAAGTAAAGTATTAATATAAAACTATAATATTCTGAAATATTATTACAATTCATTACAATAAATACATTATTACAATTCAATTCGTTTCGTATTGTAATATATTTTAAACCTGTAATTTGTTTTTGGAATGCCAAAGCTGAATTTTCAGCAGCCGTTGGTCTTAAGTGTCTCATAATCCTTTAGAAATCTGTTATTGTATACATATTTTTGGTAACCATGATTAAGCAATTAATGCAATTAGAGGGATTTGAAGTTACCTGATATCAATTTCTGTAATTACTAACATAAAGGATTGTTGTTCAGTCAAAACATAAAGTGTAATCCAAGCAGAAATCTTTGTCTGAGCACAATCCAAAACACAGTTATGCCAAAATGCAAGTTGATGAAATGCGATAAAACACTTCATGATGTTGAATCTTTTATTGCAGATTCCTTGTGTTGTCAGTGGTAAATCTCCATTGAACTCTGTGGTGTTATCTGTACAGACATGGGTTCATAACATACACACATGCTGCCGAAACGTGTGCTTGAACGGGTTTAGTGGGAAAGTACCCTGTGAAGGCAGAGAAGGCGGTTCTATTTAGTGATTTGTTGGTTTTGGCTTTCATCAACTAACGCTCAGCACATTTCTCCATGCTTAAATCAGCCCTCTGTGTAACTCTCCTGTGATTCATCAGGAAGCTCAGACTGCTCACTTTTTCAAGAGGCCTTTACACTAGCCTAAACATCAACAAAAACACATGCTATTTTGTCTCAAGCATGCTTTGATTGTAATCGTTAACAATAGTTTGAATGAAATTTCAGATAGCGCTGATTAAAAATTGAGCACTTTACACTTTTAAAGCAGAGTGCCTTATTTAATAGGTGCTATATTTAAAGTTTGACAGGAATATAAAAGAAACAGTGAGGGGTAGAAGTTAAGTGTTCAATCGACTGTACTTTTTAGGAAGTCCATGTCTACCATAAGGTTTTTAAAAACTTATTTTTTTAGCTAGCTAGCTAATTATGTTCAGAATTTGTTAAAGATCCAGCCATTTTCTGATGGATAAAATCAAGTCCTTTCCTGCATAGTTTCCCCAATGTTATATTTTGCCATAAATTATAGTACTGTGTATCAGATTGTGAATGTAAAACGAAGGCTATATCACACTGACAGCTATTCAGTGCTTAAATATGCAGCTCATTCACTTTTCTCATCTTGCTCTTCTTTGTCTGCTAAGAATGGATTTACCCAGCTGTACTTTTCCAAAGACTTATTTCGTTTGTGTTATGAGCCACACTTTAGCTGAGTCTTCAACAGAAGGGCATGTTTTTCAAAGAGAGGAAGAGAGGAACAGAGATTTGGCAGCGTGGGATGTGGATGTGGCAGCGGTGGACTGTACGGCAGTCCTAATTGGTTTCAGAGCTGACTTTTACTAGCTGCTGTGCTTAGCATATGTGGTACCGACTGTTTTTGCTCCTACTCTGCTTTAGCAAGCTGGACGATGTAAGCTCAGAGCAAAAAGGAGGAGGAAAAGCTGAAGGATTTAACTATTGAGTCAGAATGGGTTTTTTTGGTTTGTAATCTGATTATTTGACAATTCACCGTTACAAAAGCATATGTTAAACGTATTCGCGTTTATATGTTATTTAATTCTTAGATGAGCTATTATAAGTGATGAAAAATTACATACTCTAAGACATATGTGCACTGAGTTGACCAAGATGACTAATTATAGAACAGTCATCTATTACCAGGAAGTTTGACTCATTTTTTTATGCAAGTCTGAGACAGTTGTTTTGTTTTATTGAGTATCAAGATGTTAACCAAACACAGTAACAAAACTATTTAGTCATACACAGAGTTCATGTTCTTAGCCCAAATGTTTTTATGATTCATAATTGTGAATTTTTTATGATTCGTAATTGCGAATTTACATGTGACACATCTTGCAATTGTGATTCAGTTTATTTTAATTGCTAATATGTATCTCAGTGATTTTACATCCCATAATTACAATTTTATTTGTTTATGTGTTATTTTTTAGAAGAATAAAGGCCTGTTTACGCAGAGGATGCCAGCTATAAAGATAAAAAAAAAAACATAAAATCCCTAATTGCCCCTAAAAGATTAAATAGATTACTTTATTATACAAAAGTATCCAAAGCCAAACATCTTCTGCTTAAAACAAAATAACAGCTGTGTTATACAAAATGGTTTTGTTAAACAAAACTCTTTTACAGTACCAATAACTAAAGTTTAAAGGTTTTTTTTCATTCTGTGTTGGCCAATGTAACCCCAACCCGAGAACTTAAGCTCTATGTGTCTGTGTATTCGCTGTATTGACCGATGTGCGTTCAAACAGTGTATTCAGGATATGAGCTATAACTTATTCACTTATTATAAGCTCGTCTGCCCGCTGTCATCTGCCCCGGTCGCGAGCACAGGCTACACGCATTAAAGTGAAAGGACAATGTTATGCTTATGAGACAGGTGCGTCCTCGGTTTTCCCCTAGGTCCGGTGTCAGGCTTTATCGTTCTGCACTCGCAGCACGGCGGGTTTGAACTGTGTTCCCATAGCGTCTTAGCACACGCAGTACGAGTGAAAGTGTCAAAAGGGAATGAATAGGTTACTTCCGTAACCCAGGTTCCCTGAGACACGGGAACGAGTACTGCGTCCCTTGCCGTGCTGCAAGTGTTCGGCGCTTCATTTGAGGTAACCTGAAGACGGCTGTGCGCTGCCCGCTTATATATACATGCGGACACACCCCCTCGGACGAGCTTCGGCGGGAGCCACCGTTGCAGTTATCACTGCGTGATTGAATAGGCTTCAGTTAAGGGGAAAAAAGGAGTGGGGCGTGATGTGTCAACGTTGACGTCAACGTTTTTTTAGAATTGATTCGTCGACATCATCGACGCGCCGCTGCAGCCATACTCTCAATATTGAAAGATAGTCCACAACATTGGCAGCCAATCAGAATCAAGCCTGCTGTAAAAAGCTCGAGAATTGAAAGTGGCAGACAAGTGTGCGCTTAGAATAAACAGATGATATCTTCCGTTGGTGTGGATGCTAATATAGTTATCTTTACAGTTATTGTCCTTGGTATGAATGGGCCTTTAACCAATAGTAAATCAATATGCAGTGATGCAGTGAGTTACAAAAAAAAAGGTTTAAACTAAATAAGACTTAACTGTCCAAGTGTGACAACTGTGACTGGATACGTTTGTCCACATTCAGTTCTGACCTGTGTTTGACCTTTGACCTCTTTTCCAGAACGTGCAACGTGAGGTCACAGGAGGTCAGACGGATGAAGGCTTGGGTCCTGAGGTCATGGTGCCAAGTCCATCTCTCTTGTGCCAGGAAATGCCACTCAAAATGCATGTAGGAAAACCCAGCAAAGGTGAGTAACTTTGGATCCACAAACACACTTTGTGATGTTATTTGCAAAACAATGCACGCTCTGAAATCTTTTAAACTGAATTTTCCTTCATATGAGACAGCTGGTGGAGGATATTGTCTCCCCTCTCCTGAGGTCTGTTCCAGCAGAGGTAGATAAATTAATCAGAGTGACAGTTAGCTTGCAGAAAGACATTTTAGGTGGTAATCCAGTATCCATTAGTTATTTTTCTGTGCTTCTATAATTTTTTTAATTTGCTATTAAAATATATTTTAGTAATTTTGAATACAATTAAATTAATTTAATTGCAATATTTCTATTATTTCTATTTCTAATATTTTTACTATTTCTATTTCTATCTACAACATAACACTTTTATTTTTGTGTTTTCAAATTTCATTTAAATTTGTAAGAATTTTGCTATGTATGTTTTTCATTCTTTGTTTTAAGTGTTTATTTCTATATAGCCTTCTCTATTTGTTTTTGAATTTATTGTAGTGAAATATTTCAAATTTTCTGCCCCCCCCCCCCCCCTCCAATTGTATTTCATATTCATTATTCATAATACTTATATTTTTATTTTTAGCCTACAATAACATATGGCATATACAGTATTTTACTGTTTGGAATTTAAAATTACAGAATGTGGGAAGATGAGAGGGGGAGAAGCACATGAAATATGAAATTTAGCCTGAGTGGCCTGCAAACATTTTCAGTGCAACAAAAACAGTGTTGTTAGAAAGTTTAGCCAAAATGGTTTGTAGCCTATTTTTTTTTTGTCTAAAACAAAGCCCCATTCATTTAAAGGTGTAATGCATTAGTCATCATTTCTAAACGTGTTGTCCTTAACGTATTTTCGGTTTTCCAAGAAAATTTACATACTTTAACTTGTTATTTTCCATAATCACATAATTAGATGGGTGAAGCTTTTGGCAGAAATCAAGCGTGGGATTTATGTTTTGCCAAGCACAGCATCCTTCACACGAAACAATGGTTCTAAGATTGTATTGGATTAAATCGATACCCCCACACAGATCTACACGAGTTGCCGTGTACTAAAAAAAAAAGGAAAATTTTAATAATATTGAGTAACTTACATTGCTGGCAGACTATGGACTGCTGTTTTGTTTATTTTTGCCTGGCTACTAAATATACTCTGATTGTCATTTTTAACATCTGATCTGAAATGCAGTATGTTTTTCTGTTTTCATTCAAATCAAATGGCATTCTACTTGTGTTTCGTATTCGGTTGAAGATTGATCCTCGCTGCTTATCAGATTTAATGGGTTTTTAGCTTCAGTTATGAGATTTTTGATCATTTGCTGTTGTACTCTGTGTGAACTCTGTGTCTTCTGGTGGACCGACTGTAAATACAGGGTTTGTATGAGTCCCCAGAGTTTGCATTCTTAACTAGTGGAACATGAGAGAGTTTGCCTCGTGTTTGACGGAAAATCTTGGGCAGGCACTTTTCCAGGGTGCATTTCTTGGTTTGTGTGTAAGTGAAAGACTGTGTAGTTTTCTATTTTAATCCTGAGGAGAATATTAGAGACACAACCTACTGTAACTTACCCAGACTCACATGTCCACACAAGTTTTGCTCGGGATGTGTGTGCTGTCATTTTTTGACTTACGCTCTGTTGTGAGCATAAGTCTGTATTCTCGGTCCTGTTTTATCTTGCTGTTGGCTCAGGCAGCAATAGCACCAGATGTCACATTCACACACTAAGGAGTCCACAAACTGCTCATTTATCAGAAAGACATTTTAGAGTGTCGTGCACATTCTGTTTATTTTAGTGTTTTATTCCTGTATAATCAGCATACTGTTTTTCTACTTTTTATGTATTTGTTTTTAAGAGAAATACACTACTTCATGCAGTCACAATGCTAGGGTGTTGCCATGGGTTTTCTAAAGTGTTCTGAATGGTTGTTATTTATGAAGTTCCAATACATAAACGAATCCATGTTCTAATAGTGATTAATAGTTAGCTGTTCAATGAAATGAAAACGGTTTATTTTAAAATGGTTGCAATTCGTATTTAAAATGTCTAGTTATTTGTCAATAAATTTATTTTTTTTTTTTTACATTTGGAATCTTTGGTGGGAATCTTTAGGCACCTCACGATTCGATCCGATTCTGATTCTGGGAGTCACAATTCGATTCCAATATTCTTGATCCACTTTTTATTTACCGCAATTAATTTTTCTGCTGTGCAAATGCATCTCTAAAATTTTACATCTTAACCAACGTTGAAGTTTCTATGCTTTTTGTTTATATTTGAGAAATCTGTCTGTCAGTACTGCCATCTTAAAAGTAGGGGTGTGAATCAGTTTCACAAACCTAAGCCAGGACTAGGCCTTAATTTAATTAAGAGATTAATGCATTTTTTAACAAAATTTTAAGATATGTCAGAGCAAGATATTTTCAGTTGAAGCAGTTCAAACATGCATTTAGTCTGTGACTAGCTTAAGCCTTGTCTGTGAAACCAGGAGAATATCACATTCTCCTTCAATATTACTGCACATCTACATTTTAAATCAAATTTATTTTGTGCAAATTTTACATCATTTATCATTATATACACAGGCTACTCTTTTAAAACTAAACAAACAAACAATGAACGTAACAATTATATTATAAATTATATCAGATGATTAATCGTAACACATCCAAAAGTTGTTTACATTATATACTGTATATATACATATTGTATATATTGAAAATATTTACGTTTATACATTTATATATTCATATTCTTATATTCTCATACATTGATATGTTTATATTCTGATATTTGATATTATATGTACATCTATTTAATTTATAAACAACATATTTTTCTAAAATATATACATGCATGTGTTGTATTTATATATTCATAATAAATATGTGTGTAAAAAAACTTATTATGCAAAAATAATATAATTTAATTAGCTATAATGTATATCACAGCCTCAGTGATAAAATAAGATGTCTGCAGCTAAAGATATGGTTGGTTGTGTATATATTCTTATGACCTCAGCAATGGAGGTCGAATTGCTCCATTCATTGCATATCTATACCATAACATAATGGAAATGTGCATTCAGTAAGGTTTTTGTGCTCAGTGGGTGTGCTGGAGGCGCTGGCCATTCGAATCAAGTGTTTGACTGCACGCAGCAAGTCGGACAGAGCAGAGACAGACTGTTGTTTTGTCTGCTGGTAATTTAATGCTTCTCCACTACATTACCTCATGGGCTTCACCGCATGCCTTCAACACGAGCTTTAGCCATCCGTCAACACCCTCACACACACATGCATTCATTAACAAAACAAATCACAAGGCTTCATTTACACATGCGAACCTGAGAAATATTTATTGGCTTTAATCTAAAGTGCTTCACTCCGATTGGACAGTGACTTTGTAAAAAAAAAACTTCTGAGGTTTGTATGTACATGAGTCGGATCAAAGATGGTTGAAACAGCTGTTCTTCGGAGGGGCACTTCACAGGATCTCACAATGATAACAAAGATTTTTCAGAGTCCTTTGAAATTCCCAGAAGTTCTGCCGAGTGTTGCTGTTTGTCAAGTTAATGGTGAAATGGATGTGCATGCGTCCATGACTCTAGATCTACTTGTCTGTTTTTGCGCATGTGTCTGCGTTTAGAGTTATCATTGTGTTTGTATGTGTGTAGTATAAGGCTCAGTGGGTAACTAGAGCTGTAAGAATGGGAGAAATCTTTGGATTAGCCGGCTTGGCATCAGGTATGTGGCAAATGCAAGCCCCGGGGCATCCGAAGTATACAGAGCATAGAGACTAAGAAATGTGTTTGTCAGTGTATTAAAAAAAGTACAGAAATGTGTGTAAGAGAGGTGTGTAAATACAGTGAGAAGTTGAAGCAGAACTCTTGTTATAAATGTACGTTGAATGAAAATTCTGTCAGATGTTTTTGATGAAATCTGAGAGCTATCTGACGCTCCATAGAAAGCAATACAACTTAAATGACCCAGGTCCAGAAACATAGTAAATAAATCTGTTAAACAGGATGTGACATCACTAGCTCAAATTCAGTTTTGCGATGCTACGAGAATTTTTGTGTGCAAAAAAAACCAAAAAAACCAAACATAATTTACTCAGCCATTCTCCCTTGAGTTACGTCTTCCACCATTTTAGAGAGTATCACAACGCATACGCACGCTTTCCTTTAAACAACGTTAATTGCGCCGATTACGTTTATGTAAGTGCTTTCCCCCCCTGAATGTAAACAACGCTGATTCATCAAATACATTCTTAAATACTCTACAAAATATCGGAAATCGTAACTCAGGGGAGAAGAATGGTTGAGTAATGTTATTTTTGTTTGTTTGCGCAAAAATAATTTCTCGTAGCGTCACAAAACTGAAGTTGATCCACTGATGGGGAATGAAGCAAACTATTTGTAATTATTTGTTTCAATATTTCAAAAACAATAAAATCAAAACTGAAGACATCTTAAGAAAAATTCACATTTCACATTTAAATTTCTTAAAAAAATAAAAATAAATAAATAAATATATATATATATATATAAATGTTTTTGCAAACAAAATAAATTAATTTTGTCAGGTTATAGGAAATAAACAGCATCCCTTGCTAACAAAATACATTTTAAATATTCTCATATGAAAAGAAAAAGAAAATAACTTGTATCTCTTGTAAATGAAATAATGCAATGAGAAAAGTAGAAAGTAATCTCAGTGATCTTGTCTTACTACACAAAACACATCTTTGCATCTAAAACCATAAGACACAGCACTCAGGATTTATTTATTTTTTTTCAGAATGCCTGCTTCGTCATGTTGTCATCAAATACAAAAGTTACCATGCCAACCAAAGCTTGCAACGTTTGCTCCGCCTCCAGGGTCTTGTGATTACTCTATTGTTTTGGAGCTAACACTGATGAGCAGTGTTGTGTGTAAAAGTAACAAGTGTTTTTTTTTTATGTGCACTGACAAGCAAGACGCTGCAAAAGACATGATCGCAAAGATAATGTAGCACCGACTACACACATGGTAAAATGTTTTAAGAACGAAATGGCCAACATGTGGAAATTACGTTGCTTAGAGGTTCTGAATTTTGGTTTCGATTTTTTATTTATTTATTTTTCTTTGATTAATTGTCCAGACCTACCTCAGGCCATCCAATATGTATATGACCTTGTTTCCTCATCAGAACAGATTTGGAGAAAATAACATTTATAAGAGAAAACAAATATGTTGGTGGATGGACTTATAAAACTGTGGTTTTAATTTTTAAAAACATGCTTTTCACTTTCCAAGATGTTAATTGATGAACTGGAGTTAGGTGGATTACTTTTTTATTATTGTGCTTTATTAGCTGTTTGGACACTCATTCTGACGGCACCCATTCACTGCAGAGGACCTGTTGGTGAGCAAGTGATGTAACATTATAATTCACCAAATCTGTCCGATGAAGAAACCAACTAAATTTGGAATCCTGATCATTTTAAGCAAGTTTTCATTTTTAGGCAACTATTTTTTTACAACTCGAATCTCATTAAGATAAAGATCAAATTTGTCGTTCCCTTATCTGTTGCACCTTCATGAAAGACTTTCTAGAATAAATCAACAATACTTCAGGCATCCTGTCTGATTAAAAAAAAACAACAGAATTAAGTCTACAGAGATCCCAAAATGACATTATTTGCACAACTAAACGATTGAGTCTAGAAGTATTACAGCAACCCTTCCTGGAGTTTTCTAAGAAAATATCAAGTTCCTCCTCTTGAGTCATGACTTTTCATGAGTGATTTCGGGATGCTTGAATTGGCCTGACAGGATGTTGACTTTGAATTGGAATGACAGGAAGAGGAAATTGCTCAACTGTAATTTTAAGTAATTCAGCACTGTCACTTGAATGTTTTGTGACAAGTCACAAATGATTAGATCATTAATTTAGATTAAATATATATTTTATATTTTTCTTTAATATTTGTTATAGGTTTTTCCTCATTATTAAATACTTTTTTTTTAAGAACCCAAAACTTTTGCACTGTAGTGTATGTATCAAAACTTATTTCCATAATCATTCATTCAGAACAATATGATGCCCCCCTATGTAAATCATTGAAAAACATTTCAGAAGATTCAGACTGAAGAGGTGGAAAATAGAGAATCAAAAAGTGACAGATGAATGACAGCAACTTGTTCAGTGGCACCTGTGCAGATCGATGAATTATTAGACCCCTGTGCTGAAAGCTCACATGGGAAGACAGGAAAGATGGCAGGGGTGTACCCATAATGCCTCTGTGCAATGAGCGAAGTGTGAAGAGTTCAGTAATGTCTGCAGTGAAAGGTCAGATGAAAGATAATGAACATTATGTTTGTGTTGTGTCCTTGATGAATAATATTAATTATTATTATTATTATAATTAATATTGTTATTATTAGAAACATTATTTCACATTAATTAATATTGATGAAATAAGATGTGTGTATATATATATATAAATTGTATTTTATATAAGTATAATAATTTATTATTTGTATTTTATAAGTTATTTAGAGATAGTAATGCTACATTACTCGTTATAATAGTTTTTTATATTTTTTATTATTGTTATATAAAATAGTGCTGACAAATGATTAATCGCTATTAATCACATGCAAAATAAGAGATTTTGTTTCCACAATATATGTGTGTACTGTGCATATTTATTATGTTTATGTAGACACTAGGGGTGTCCTTGAGTAGTCGACGATTCGATGCTTCGATTCGAGGAGCTTGATTCGACCCCCGATCTCACAGTCGAATATTCGCGGGGTGTT
>JAUCMS010000055.1:6247585-6267560 GCA_032357445.1 Enteromius radiatus | reverse complement strand
TTTGCCTTATTTGGAAGGTTCATGAATAGTAATGAGGAGGTTTGCTCTGATTGGCTGTTTCTCAGCGTTGCTCATTTTAGTAGCATGGGTATATGCAAATATGGTGAGCGTAACTATTACGCCTCTAGACTGTTACGATACAGTCTGTGTTGTGTTGGAATTTGACCTTTTGTGAGTTGTCTTTTGCAAACACTTGATTTCTATAAGAAGTAGGAAACGATGGTGTTTGAGACTCACAGTATGTCATGTCCATTTACTGAACTGTTATTATTCAACCATGCCAAGGTCAATTCAGTTTTCCATTCTATGGCACCTTTAAAGAAAGCTATAGCGGAGACTTTAGTCTGCAGAAACATCATTTTTGGTGTCTACAAAAAATTTAAAATAGGATTTATTTTTTGCATTTTCAAACAAGCAATTGTTGTTATTTTGTTGTTTTTTACAGGGACGTTTCGTCTGAAATATTCCCCGCAGTCAGACAGCCAGGACTCAGGGGAATAAATGGTGTGAATGAACTGGTTTGGACCTGCACCTTCCTCAATGTGTAAAAACACTTGATGTGAGACTCCGCTGAGCAAAGGCATTACAGTTTCTCTTTACAGGAGCGATGGAGTTTCCATCAGTTATGGCTTCCAATGAAAGCCTTGTGCCAAAGAATCACTTCACAGTGGATCTTAGTAAAGGGAAGTTCGAAGAAGAATTCACTCTTTTTGTGTTCTTCACGCCGTTCGCCTCACTTGAGCACTGTGGAGCAGCCAATAGTGTATCAGATCATGACTGCACATGCCATTCTTGGAAGCAAAACGTGGAGATTTTGTTCGCCAAATAATGTGCAATTATGGTCACGTCTTTTTGCTCACGGTGTGACCATAAGTCCTCCGTTGGGAATAAGATACTGGCAATCTTTTTTTCTGGATGTTTAGAAAGGAAGGAGAGACTGATAATTGCAAAATCTCAAGAGGTCATTTTTTAGCTTTTTGACTACAGGAAGTCTTCTTAATCCTGTTTGCTGTAATCATGGCGTATTTGTTAGTATCTGGGTTTTTGAAAACGTTTGCTACTTTCAAATTATATTTTTTTTACTACATTCTCTTGGTGCCATATCAAGTGGCGCTCAGATAAAATGTTTATACAGTCAATGCACTTGAGACCTCTAAAGCTTTTTACAAATTCACTAGCGTTGTTGAACATATACAAAAACTCTTCAGACTTCTGAGTTTTAGTTTTTGAACTGAGAACTGAACACAAGAGGAAACCGTTTTCAGTATGTCAAAAAGTGGGGTTTTCCCATGTTGTTTCTCAATTACATTAGCCTAAAATTTTTCCAAAGGGTTGAGAAAGGTCGCATTTAGCCAATAGATACCATTCCCTTGTCATTGCCAAAATTTTTGATGTTTCAAAGCAAATTCTGTTCATAAGTTACAAAGATCTTGCTTCGCTGGCTATGCATGTCACTTGATTTACTACGTGCTGTATGTATTATGTCTAGTATTATCGCAGGAAAGCTTTTGGCCTAAAACGACAATTCTGACGCAGCCATTTTGTATTCTGAGGTGAATGTTTAATGAAGTTTGATTGTTGAACTTTTGTATAATGTATCACTTTGACACTTTTTAAAAAAACAAATTAAAATGTTTTTGAGAATTGTTCGGAAGTGGTCGACAGAAGTTTGGCGTTTTTAAGAAAAAAAAAAGCTTCAAAGAAAATGCCAGACAGGATGCATATTTCTCTTTTATTTTTAAAATATCAACAGAAATAGAAGTGTGATATTGCTGTAAATCTGAGCAGGAGAAATACATAAATGAGCTTAGTTCGATAATGGGTTGATAAACCTTTAAAGTTAAACTCTCAAACAAAACAGTCACTTTTGTAAATTGCACGAAAGTAGCACATATGAATTGTTTTTTACAAGAACAAAACAACGAAAAAATAACATCTCTTTAAATAAGAGCAAGACAAACGGCAATTAAATGCTCAGGAGAAAAGGCATCTAAGCTTATCTGTACAGTTTACTGTAAGACATACAGATGGAAAGAGTACAACAGCTCACGGTTATGTATTTATAAAGGCGTAAATAATCCTCTATTGAAATTGAAAAGTCTAAAAGCGTGCACCTAAAAGAGCAAGGATGTTCGGGCAGCGCTCATGTCTGTGATTGAGCTGCCCTGTCTACCTTGGGCCACAATCGCTAAAAGCCACATTCATTCGCTCAACGTACCATTGAATATAATTACATTTTCCTTCCTTTTAAAGCATCACACTACAATCAAAGCAGAATTTCTTGTATTATAAATCGCTTATAATTTATTTCCTCAGGTATGTCCCATTGGATCATACTTCAAATGTCAACAAGGCAAGTAGGACGTTGTATCGAACCTTGACTTGTGAAGAACCTCAACGCTCATGACCCAATTAGCAAAAAGCTTAAAAAGAGAGGTAAAAAGACAGAATTGCTTCTAACAGGACAATGGAACAGCGGAAAACAGTTAGTCACCTACAGGTAAGGAAAGGCTGACAAACTCGACAAATAAAGAGATTCGATGAACAGCGGGAGGGGTTAAAGGTCACCAGAGTGCGTTGGCAGCAACGTGACCCCTCCAAGCTAGAATAAACCTGACGGATAACCTCTATTTGGCCGCCTAACGTTACACTAAATGCCATTTTGGAGATTCAACCGCTAAGAAATGATGAGATGATTCCATCTCTACACCCAGTCTTTTGTTCAAGCTTTATGTTGAGTAAATCCCCATCCAAATAACCATAACCTGTCCTACAACCTAAACGCAACCAACTCCACTTCTGTTATTAAAACTCAAATTATTTAGAGGAAGCCGATATTAAAGGGCTGAGATGTGGGAAGTTAGGATTTAGATAATGGCTGGGATCAGTGAGCCAGTTCAGTTGGTTCCTGTTTGGACGGGGACTGGAAATGGGATAGGGATATTTGCGAGGGAGAGGTCACAAGAGTTCAGGGTAGGTTGTATCATTGTCCGAAAGTGAAAGACATTGCCATTTCTTTGTTTTTACTGGGGACACGCAGTTCCGAATGTCTCCTGGGAAGCGTAGACCATGTACAGGAAGCCGTCCTCGTCTCTCTCGCGCTCGTAGACCTCAGAAATGGCGGTGGACACAGATACCATGCTGTGGCCATTGACGAGGAGGAAGAAAGCCTGGTTGGAGTTGAGCTGGAGGCGTCTCCTATTGGAAATGCACATGAACCAGTGATGCATTAGCGAGTTTTTGTATTCAGAAATATTCAAGATAAAAAGGAATTATAATGAAAGGAAAGAGGGGAAAGACATTTGCTTGATGTTACCTGATGATCTTAATAAGTTCGCTCATGTTTACGTGGTCAGGAACTAAAAACTTAGTTTTGTCAAGAATCGGCAGTTGCTTTTCTCCCTTGTATCTCTCAATGATTACCTGAAACAAAACCAACAGACTAAACATTAGCATAAATGCATATTTAATTTGGAGTCAGTACGTTTTTAAAGATGTGCTAATTAAGGTGCTATTTCTTTGGTCAGAATTACAGTAAAACAGTAATATTATCAAAATTTAAAATAGCTATTTTCTATTATAATTCATTTTAAAATGTAATTTATACTTATGATAAAAAAGCTGAATATTCAGCCTCAATTTATATACATTTATTCTAAAAACTTTAAATAGAAATTTCAAAATAACAGCAATTATTTGATACATAAATCTAACACAATAAATGTCTTTTCTATCATTTTTAAATAAATAAATGATAGTTTAAAAATATACACAAACAATTTAAAACCCAACCCCAAATTTGTAAACGTCTTTTTTTTAATAACAGTATTTGTTTTATTATATTTCTTGTGTTTTTCTTCCACCAATTTGTTGTCAGTGCATCAAATAAAAAGTTTTATATTAAAACAAAATAAGTTTTAAATCGGATCTTTCCAAACATTCCCATTCAAAGTTGCTCTGTGTGGTGTTTTGAGTCTATTCAGCAGATGGGAAGTTGACCACTTTATCTTGGTTAGCTTGAATAACAATTGGGGCTGGTAACCCTGAGGCATTATCAATAGAGGTGACACCTGGCTACAATACCACTGACTGGTCTTTAAGAGGCTGATAAAGGGCCTATACATACATGCAAACGCAGACATTCATATGCTATCTGTTTACTAGTTCTATTGACAAGCTTCCTTTTGAGATTATCCATAAGATTAACCTATTATGCTCAATACACACAACTGAGCATGTTTTTAACACATCACAGCCTCGTTCCGAAGGCCATTTGATTTTGTTAATTTAATTCAACCAAAAAACAGAAATTCTTGCTCACCCTCATTTTGCTCAAAACTCCAAACACAGAGCATATTTTAAATGTCTGTGTTTTTTCATCAATATAACAAAGGTCAGTGGGGTCCAAGTTGTTTTAGACCCCATTGACCCCACTGTTAAAAACTTTACAACACTTGCACACCAAGTATGCAAGCATTTTTAATTGGTTATCAATTTTAATCTTCATCAGCTCCACAGACGCAAATATAATCTGCTTACTGGGATCTTGCTTGGATGCTGTTCCCGGATCAGCCGTACATCCTCCACCCGCTGCTCTGTAGAGAGGAAGTTGGAGCGGATATTAGATACAGCAGATCATAATACAGGATGCATTAAACCAGACATTTTACCGAGCTGGATAAGGGGTTTGGGTCTCAAGTATCAATCACTTCTCCAAAGGTCCAAGTTTAATAGTGTTAATAGTGGTCCATGTTAAACTTGTTAGTCCTATCCTGTGGTTCAGTTTTAACCAAACAAGAAAGGGCGTCGAAACTAAGAAGGATCTGTTCCAAATGAAATTGAATACGTTTGAGGGTGCATAAATAATGACTAGATGTTCATTTTTGGTTAACTGTCCCTTTAAGAAAAAAAAACGTAACAATGGCTCCAGTGTTTATGTCTATGCTTCCCAGTTAAATTGCTTGAATATTAGTTTATTTCTTTGTTGTATAAGCATTTGTTCCACATAATTTTTCTCAATGATTTAATGAACAGAAATGAAAAAGAAACAAGGCAGGCCTTTGTGTACCAGCTAACTAGTCTTTGAAAAAGAGATGACTCGGCATGACAGGACAGTACCAACAGCAACCATAAAACAATAAAACGACAAGTGTAGAAAACACGGCACCGCATTGATATTGTAGGACTAACTACTTTATAAGAAAGGAATCAAGGAATAAGATCAAACTTCAGTCTTGATGTCTGTGTTGGTTGATGAACTTGGCTGAGCACGTGCTGCTGCTGATGAAACATGCAATTATTGAGCAACAGTACTAACTTTTGATGTCTGACTACGTTACTAAACCTCACCCATTTCCGCAAAAAATAGTTCTTTGGTTTCGTTTTGAACACATGGTTCATCCTTTATTTAGGTTTATTAATAAAAAATGTCACTGTACCTAAATATATGGAACGAAATATGATGTAAAATAAATAAATAAATACATACAATTATTAGTTACACTTCTCATGAAAAAAAAATATTAAAACGTTGTTCATAAAACATGATTTGTCGAAACGAGAACCATTTATGCTCAATTCGCTAAAAATCGTGAACGAGTTTGGTTTCTCATTATTAAAAAAGATTATACTTTAGAAAGTTTGTTTAGGCTGATTGTCACAACATTGGCTGACGATTAATTATCATTTACTATCTCTCTCTTTTTTTAAAAATAACTATTCACATAAAGACACATATGGGCCTTACTGCAAAAAACTCCAGTATGCTACATTCTCTTAAGTTATGAACAAAAAAAGTCCAAAATGCTGCCTGGCTACGTCTCTCACTATCTTATCAGCTTTCCCCCCCACTTCAGTCCCCAAAAAGCGATGAAAACATGATGGGTAAGGTTATGAAAAAGATAACTCGGCGCCGATACTTCGCCTTTAAATAGGCCTATAACTGAACACAATCATCACTGTTGCAGAAATGCTGTTTTTCAGAAATTGTCGATGTTTTCTGACTAGTCGCTATTGAATATTACGAATATCCATTCTGTCTCGCTGTTTGTTTACTCGAGTCCTTCCAAATAACCTTAAACGACGAGTCCCATCCCCCAATCCTGCAGCGCGGTGTTTCGCTAACATCTGCCCACAAACAAACAAAGACATTGCAACATAGATTCTTGTTTTGGCATGCTGAAAATAAGGTAATAGAAACTCGTTATGTTGTTTGTGTTATGGTAATGGGTTTGTAGCCTGTATGTTTATATAGTGTGTGAACATACACAGCCGACACCCTTATAACCCAGTTTTACTGGATTGTTTGTAGAGTAACAACACGATCTATATTTTTTCTACATCGTGAGTTTCGTGTCCTAATATAACAAGATGCGTATATTGCATTTCTACACACTTCACTAAAATAATATTTAAGTATTTTAGGTACTATAGGTAACGTTATATACAAATATAAACGACAATCACAAACTTTCCCAGAATATAGGTTTATGGAAAGGTGTCGTGCTAAATGTAAAATGAATACAAATATCAAAAATACAGTAGAAAAGCTATGATGATATGAACTCGACGCTTACCAAATGTCCTCCTTTGTTTAAATGTCTTTTCCGAAGGCATGTTGATTAATGAGATTAGACACCGTTTTCTTTAGGCAAACCTGCCTAACGTTAATTCCTTTCCTTTTCTGTCTCTGAACAGATCTTAATCTGTTATGCTTTTAATAACGCGAAATCGTATATTTCAGTTGCGTGTCGTTGCTTCGTCCTGTGAAGCCCGTCTTACCCAGCAAAACAAACCAGTCAGCTGACCTCTGACGTCATGGCGCATATGCTGTGTACATTAAGGAAAAGGGGAAGAGTTTGAGGTAAGTCACTCTGACCTCTCAGTGAGGCATATTTTTAGGGAAGGTTTTGTTTATGGCAGTTCTTATTTATCCTGTACGCTTACTCGATTCATACTTGTTTTAGTTCAGCTGAGTTATCGGATTCTGAAATGACCTTATCTCTTTTCACGTCACCTTTTACTGCAGTGAATGTTTACACGTGTTTGGGGCATGTTGTCACAATGGGTTAGTTTAATGCACTAGTAAATTTAACAGACTGTTTAAAAAGCAAAATGGTTAAGATTTAGCAGATTTTGTTTATATTTAGACATTAATTCTTTCCAGATGACTCAGCCTCAAGTCTCTAAAATTATACTGTTATTCTTGTAGGTTGAGATGAGTCAAAATGGTCACAGGTTAAGACTGAGCCATAAATAATTTATAGAAACCCCATTTTTTGGAATGATGTTCTTCCACAAGGTGACTCTTTGTCTCACACTTTTGACATTTTTCAGAAATGGGCTTCAATAGGTTTGTGACTGTGTGTGTGTGTGTGTGGCAGGCAGCTAATTCACTAACTAATGTTTCAGAGTTGATAAGCTTTTAATGCCATGGAGACAGATGTTGTGGTTTGTTGGTACGGTAAACATTTACATAACAACAATACAGTAACAATGTTTTATTTTATATAACAACATTAACTGTCATTAACTCATAATAGAATTTTGAAAGCAGTGATCCGATGCTTAAAAACATATTTAGCCAAATAGTACTATTATTCTTACTTTTGTTTTATTTGTGTTATAAAATTGATAAAAATGAACCACAGATACAGTGGCCTATGTGAAAAAGGCACTTGGTTGTTTATTCCCTTCCAGCATATTACTAGGCTTGACAAGGTCTGTTTTGCCAGGCCCTGGTATATTCAGTGACTCACTGACTATCAGGGAGCATGTAAGTGAAAGTGAAAACAATATTGACAATTCAGCATTGTTAGCCGCTAGGCATCCATGAGCCATGCTGCAAAATGAGTCATTTTATTAAAGTTAACCTTTTCAATACTGACTGGACAGTTTGATAGAGTATGTATGAATTGCAGCAGAAAATTAATCACATTATTTTTTTCCATCTATTATAGAATAAAGTTTAGTTTGAGGGCAATTCAGCTTACTCAACACAACAACCTTGAACTTACTACATAAGTCATATAATAGGCTACATTACAATTTTAGAGTTAGTTTTCCCCCCTTTTTTAAAGTTTATATTTTAAATTACTAATATTTTGTGTTATAGATAAGAATTATTTAACAGACTATTAATAGGTAAGCATAAAAGATTTTTTCCATTAACCTTCTGGTGTGTTGGATGTGGTTCACTTGCATTAGTTGGAACATCTGCGCCATAATTGCACATTTCCTTTTTTTTCCCTTTTCCTTCTGTCTTTTTAAAAAAAATTGAAAGAGAAAAATCTTCAAAATATGTTTATACTCACTATTAGTTTGAAATAAAAAGAACAAAATATACCTACAGTAAATATAATTGGAGATTCTTTAACATTTATTTATTTATTTCCTAAAATCCATACTTGATTTCAAGGTACTTACTATTTGGAAACTCTTAACTTTTAGATGCAGAACTACACAAAAATGTGCTATTATAACTTATGCCATTACTTGAACAGCAGATGCATCTTTGAGATACATCTGGAAAAAATCCCATCAAACACATTGTCATACATATTCTATGAATACCTTCCCAGTAAAAGCCTGTTTTCTTGGAGGTTTGAACTCAAATTAAAACCATCCAGATGTTCAGCATACATTTTTACGGAAAATAATATCTTTTAACTTATGTGCAATAAGTAAAGAAATAAGACATACCCCATGCAAACCGTGTCTTACCATATTTTTTTTATGTATTAACTTATGAATTATGAACATACTAGTGCAAAGAGTCTTACAGTTTCCTGCACTTTGTAATTCTTCTCAATTGTTATCTCCCTACAATGGATATATATATATATATATATATATCAATAGAGGAGTGGTTCTGCAGGTGGTGACCACAGACCACTTCTCAGTTCCTATGCTTTATGGCTGGTGTTTTGGATACTTTTGGCTCGGTGTATCTAATCTAGGATGGCCCACCATGCAAGCTGTGTCAAGAAGGTCAGCAAAGTTTTCCTCTTTCATTAATAGATTGTTTCATCTTGCTATGTAAATGTTTAAATTCCTCATATTGTTCATTCTTTTAATCTTTGGTAGTGAATCTGACTCTCTCACGAGAAGTGAATGAAAGTTTAAAAGCACGATTGACGATTGGCTGCTTATTGCTGATGTCACACTTTCATGTGCACGTGCTACATTAACTCAGGATCAAGCCTGAGTTGACAGAGGAAGTTGATGACTAGCTTCATGGTACCAACAAACCCAGATTGGAGTGGTTTGGTTTTGTCAACTCAAAACTAATCCTGTAACTCTGAGTTTGTTTAGCCATCATGGTACAGGCCCCGGTTCTGGGAGGAGATCCCTCAAGACACCATCCGCCACCTCAGCATGGAGCATACCCAGGCGCTGTAGGGAGGACTCCAAATCCAGACCTCCATGGGTTAATAAATTTGATTTCCATTGATAATTTTGGTGTAATTTTGTTGTCACCACATTCAACTATGTAAAGAACAAAGTATTTAATAAGAATAATACATTCATTCAAATCTAGGATCTGTTATTTTATATATATATAATACTTTGACATCACACAATTTAGCACAGGCAATGACAAAACCATATTTGTGACTTAGTCTTAAAAGGGTCATTTGGAGGTTCAACCACTTGTATAAGTTGTTATCAGAAATGTATGTTATCAGTGTCTGTATGATAAAAAAAAAATCCAACCAGTGGTTGTTTTACAATCTCTGTAAATGTTTTCCCCTTTCTCAATCGAGTCATCCAGAGGCCCCTCCTGCGATTTTTGATTGACAGCAGCGTTTCACACAGACTGGAATTGTGTTCTTACCTCAGACCCGGCCTGAGTGAGCCGTCATCTGTCCGAGATGCAGAGACAAGCAAGACTCCTCAGCGATTGTAATAATGAACATAGCAGTAGTCATTGACTCCCCGACATCTGAGTGTCTGAAGATGCAGAGATTAACGTTAACTTACATTTATGTTTGCCCAATCATTCATGATCCAGCCTGAAGCAGTCAGTATAATGTCTTTTAATGAATCTTTGCAAACCGCCTTTTTTATAATAATGTGCTAATTAGCAAGTTTCACTATGAAAACGGCTAAATAATCCTCTGACAGTGCCTCGGAAAAGAGGGGCAGGGTCAGCAGAGCTTGTTTTCGACACTGTAAAATGGGTGTTTTTTAAAATACCATTTAGAAATTTTAAACAAACTATATTACATACTTTCCATTAAGACCCCAAACAATCATATCAGCTTGTGGAAAATTGGTGTTAGAAGACCCCTTTAAGTCACATGGGCACATTTATAGCAATAACCAACAATACATTGTATGGGTCAAAATTATAATTTTTTCTTTAATAGCAAAAATCATTACAATATCAAGTATATGTTAGTAAAATAATGTTCCAGGAAGATAGTTTGTGAATTTCCTATTATGTAAATATATTAAAACATTACTTTTGATTAGTTGTATGCGTTGCTAAGAACTTCATTTGGGCAACTTTAAATGTGATTTTCTCAATATTTTGATTTTTCTTGCACCCTCATATTTCCTATTTTCCAGTAGTTGTATCTCAGCCAATATCCTAACAAACCATACATCAATGAAAAGCTTATTTATTCAGCTTTCAGATGATGTTGAAATCTCTCTCTCTTTTTTTTTTTAAATGGAACCTTATGATTTGTTTTGTGGTCCAAGGTCACATTCAAGAGGGCAAAAAGTTTAGGCCTACTAATAATAATAATAATAATAATAATTTAAAAAAGTATCTTGTTTGTTTATCTTGTTTGTAACGTAAAAGCTGTCATGGCCATCTGTAACTTAAATGTGGTGCGAGACTTCCAGTGTCATTTAATTGCAAACAGAGATTACTTCAATGTATCATATTTTTTCAATGTATTGTCGTGATTATAAACACCCTAGTTATACTTATAAGAGGCACATTCAAAATAAGGCTGAAATTGTTAAAGAAAAGTTGCTTTGAAATGCATTACTTGTTTTAGAACTAGTATTAAGTAAAATAAAAACTATTCGACTACAGACAATGTGTTTTCATGTAAACCCTACGAAAGACGGAGAGGATGCGCATTGATCTCTGTGTTTGTGTGTGTGTTATGGATCACTCCCAGTCACACTCTGTGTTCCTGTCATCGTCCCAGCCATCAGATGGTGGGCAGCTCACTCACGGCTGGGCACATAACTGATGGCAGCTGTCCTGTAGGAAGTGCAGTTGGCACGGGTTTATCTGCGATATCGCTCCCTTACGTCGCCTTGGCTTCGTGTCACGGTATAAATATTCAATACTTCTGAGCACAGTTTTTAGAGTCTCAACTTCGCGTTGATCCAAAAAATGTGTAGAATCTTGTTAAATCGCAGCATAATAAGGTGTTTCGTAATTGTATTAATTATAAAATCACAATTAGCTTCACAGAGGAAGTCCATATTGTACATAAGAGGCTCCTGCGTGGAGCGACATCATCTGGGCGCTGCAGGGTTGCTGAGTGTACAGCAGGGGGCGCTCTTGCACAATCACTGCACATCATGATTACAAGGGACTCGGGGGACTGTGAGAGGCAGTCTGCTATTTCTGACACATCCTCTCAAACAAGCCTGCTTTCGGCTTTCAGAGACATTAAAGCTGCCTCGCAACTCAAAAGATTTAATCCTGCAGTTCTGACACTTATGATCCTATACGCTTTATGTAGAACTGTTCGTGCAAATCTCTTGCATAATACACTGTGTTATTTCGTAATTATTTACTTTATGGATACTGTTTCTATTATACAGTCAGAATTAGTTGCATTTATTTGTTCGCTTTTTAAGATTTCCTTTATATACAGGACCACATCAACCATAGAAACACAACCCTTGTTTACATAGCCTACATGGTGCGTTATAAAGCATTGCAACCTTTGACCTTTACCTGGAATGTATAATTGGAATTATTTTTAACATTAATTAT
This sequence comes from Enteromius radiatus, assembly GCA_032357445.1. Lineage (NCBI taxonomy): Eukaryota > Metazoa > Chordata > Actinopteri > Cypriniformes > Cyprinidae > Enteromius > Enteromius radiatus. Next base: position 6,255,589 of record JAUCMS010000055.1, on the reverse strand, counting down.
TATTATTAATTTAAATTTTAAATGCATCTATTATTATTATTATTATATATTTTAAGTACTGATGTGTTACACACTGTCTTTTTCTCTTACTCTTATCATTTTCGGATTTTGGGGGAAATTAGTGATTCCATTATTATTTATTGTTAAGTAAATAAAAGAAAGATAAATAAAAGTAAAAAAAAAGAAAGAAAGAAAGATTTTTAATTGATTAATCCATTGTTTACTTAATTGTTTTGTTAAATTTACGAGCAGTTTGTCAAAATGTTTCTACTCAGATTTTAATGCAAAAAGGAAGATTCATATTTTTTCATCTTTATTTTTGAAAATGATTGATTCCATCACTGTTAGTCAGTCAAGTAAAAAAGGAAAGAATTTTTCCACATTTCTGATTTATTCATTTATGCCCAGTGCAGTATTTTTAAAATGAAAAATCAATTAAAAAAACAAGGGGGGGGGGGGATATTGATCCCATTATTGTAAATAAAAAGGAACCTTAAGATTTTTCTGATTGTAACTTAATAATTTCTATTAAATCTCAATAGTCGTCTTATGACCAGTGCAGTGTGTTTCAAAATAAAATGCAATTGAAAGCAATCATTAGAAAAATCAATGATCCCATTATTGTAAGTAAAAAAGAAGTAAATGCAAAAAGGAAGATTAAGATTTTTTCCTTTTGTACTTCAATCATTTCAATTAAACCTTCAAAGGTCATCTTATATCCAGCACAATATGTTTCAAAATGAAAATGCTATTTACTTTCTAAAATATTTAACCAAGGTCTTCTAGGTGCAATGGGAAATTATAAACTGATGAACCTGTTGAACCTTTGCTCGGCAGCTTGTGCGGTGGTAATTGAAATCCTTTGACCCGTCACCAGGGTCGGAGGACCGAGGTAAAGACTTGATCATAATATACAGCATCATTGCAAATGAAAATGGTGCTCTCTCGCCATCTCAAAAGCATTTTCCCCCCCTTGAATAACACTGAACGAGTTCATACGGATCAATCCCTGGATCGTCCTGACCCTGAATGGGCTTTTTTGGGAGGACCGATATCTTATTAAATGAATTACTCTTAAAGTAATGGAGTCGTAATAACCTAGAGCACTCTATAGTTTTAGCATGATAAAAGCAGGCGGCGAGTATTGTCGACAACAGCCCCTCTCAAGGCCGAGGCTAGTAATTCAGCGCTGCGTTGCCATGGTGGTCACCATGGAAACATCCTACACCATTCGGTGCGAGTTGAAGGTAACACCCACTCTCATTGTTCATCGTTCGCTGGGCTAATGCATATTCATAGTCACAGCGAAGCCATTACTGAAGGCTTTTATTGGTCTGTGTATCCATCAGCTGCACAATACCATTACAAATGCTGCAATTCACCTATCTATGGCCTCTTAATTAAGAGGGACTAGATTAATAACCATGGCCGATTTGATTAATAAAGCAACAGGAGTGTATCTGATTTGCGTGGAAGCATGATTACATTACGAACTTGTGTAGGAAAAGAAGAAAGAGGCGACTCAGAACAGGTATCAGGATGAGGTTTTTAATCAGTTTGAAAGAGAAACATTGATGGGATTGCATAGCGTTTAACAGACGACACAAAAGCGATTTGCTTGTGAGATAATTGCTTCATCAGAAGTGAACAAGGTTTGCATGAATAAAAGATCAACTCGGAGCTCGAGGCCTTGAAACATATCAGCCTCCTACACAAAAACATTCACCTTAAGTTGGTCGGCGCAATCGCGTCCTACAGGGCTAGGTTTGCAACAACAGAAATAATTCAACTCTCTGCTGAATTGGATTCGCATAGTTCAGGATGCACAAACACAGACAAAAAAAGACATGGCTAACAGCGCTTTTTGAATATTCAAAATGACAGGTTTTTTTTTTTTAAAGCCAGTTAATCAGCCGCATTGTTCACGGCTCCAAAATGAGCGTTAGCTACAAGTAACAATCAAATGCTGCTTACCTGTCTAATGAAGGGGAAAACAAAGACATTTGGTCATTGATGAGCCACTTGTTTGGTACCTACATCATTAGCCAATGGACCTGGTCACTGAGGTAGACTGTGACTTGTTGTCAGAAAGCAGAAGGAACAACAACAAAATCACTAGTCTTCCACAGTGACTCAGACCAACATCTGCTGGAAGGGAAGTGGGTATCTTTGTCATTTTAATTTCGGTGGAAGGTATTGAGATTTACTTCAATATCTTTTTTTCAATATGCTGGATGTATGTTCTGGGATATAACCATCAAGCATGCCTAGCACGTTTTATAAGTGAAGAGACTGATTTACTGTCTATGAATATGAATGTTTATTAAAAGCTCTTCTATATATGTGCTTTCAGCTTCTGTTGAATCCAGAGAAATCCAAGACCGATGAGAGCTCATAATGTGGTATTACCTGAAGCATACCTGCCCTTTCCATTGAGAAGACTTCACACACCCTGCAAAATGTCGCCCATATCTGAAGGCTACTGTGGCAACCTTGTGTTCCTCATGTTCAGTCCGCTCAAAATGAAAGATGATTCAGCCAGCAAGCCCCTAGTTTGAATAACAGGTCCGGAAAGAGCTTTAGGTGTGAATCACACAATGAATGGTTAACAAGTGGAAACCTTTGAAAAACAGAGAAGAGATGCAAGCATTTGTGAGAAAGGAAGGCAACGTGAAAAATTCAAGTACAGTTCTATTTATGTTTGTCCTTTTTAAAAATATATTCATAAATACATTTAAAAATAACAATAAAACATACTGTTCACATATATATATATATATATATACACATACATACATACATACACATTTAAAATAGGACAATATATTGTGGCGATGGGGACATGGTTCAGCAAGGTCTGCAGTGAGACCAGTGGTGAGTAAGTGGGTCAAGTGCAAATGACAAACACCTGGGTCTCATTTCAGTAATTGGCGTGTAGAGTCTGCTTAAAGAAGCTCAGGAGAGGAGAAGCCGGGAGAGAGAGAATTGGCCAGAGACTGTGAGATGCGAAGCTTATCGGCGTTGAGAGGAAACTCATTGCGAGATTGAAAGTGCTTGTAGTACAACGTCTGTTTTTGTTATTGTTTTTTTATAATTGAATAAAGACTAAGGAACAGTAACGCCAACCCTGTCCTCTTCCTTCTCTACCCCTGGACAAACTGTTACACTGGTGCCAAAACCTGGGAAGGAAGTTGGAGAACTGCTGTCACTATGCAAGCTCCGACCAATACACCATTTGCGGACGTCATCCCCTCTCCCCCGGTACTCCACCAAGAGCAACATCAGGCCCTGCTGAAGATGTGAAAGGACCAGGAGCACCGCTTCCAGGCCATGGTCCAGGCCCAGCAGAAGGACCACAAGTTGTTCCGGAGCTGGATGGACTGGAAGGTTCAGTCCGTGGCACCAGCGTCACCTATAACAACCCACCACCTGCCACTGAATAAGATGGATGACCTTGATGCCTTACTGGATTTCTTCGAGAAAACCGCAAGAACAGTGGCCAATGTGTTTGATACTATTATTGTCTGAGGAGGTGCAGGTGGCCATGCAGCAGCTACCCATACAGAACCTCCTGGTCTTCAACGATTTCAAACGAGCCATCCTCCAAAGGGTCGGCTGGAGCCCCAAACAACACAGGTTCATTGCACCTGGCCGAGAGCGGCCGACCCTTCGTGTTGGCTCTGCAGCTACGGAACTCCTGCTGCAAATGGTTGTTATCTGAGGGAAGCGATGTCGAGCTCATCCTCGACCGAGTGGTACTGGAGCAGTTCATAACTCGACTGCCAAGAAGAACCCCAGAATGGGTCCAATGCCACCAACCGTCTTCGCTGGACTTAGCTATCCAACTGGCGGAGGATCATATGGTGGTGTGTCCGGGGGTCATCAAACCCCTTCCAGCAGCTTCTCTCTCTCTCCCCTTCTTTATTTTCTTCCTCATCCCCTTCTACCTCTACCTCTCAAACGGTTCCTGTTCCTATTCCTAGGTCCCATCCTCCTCGAAGTCCTGTAGGCATCCACAAATGGGTTAGGGTCACAAAACCCTAACCCTAAGACCTTTTGAGGTCACACCGCAAGTGGGGGATCTCGATTATGAGGATATACGCACAGATGGGGCGGGGCACGTCAGATCTACCACCTTAACCTCCAAAAAAGTGGACAGAGGCCAAGCCGGTCATGCCGACCCTGTCCTCTTCCTTCTCTACCCCTGGATGAACTGTTACATATATATTTACAAGTGACTGCTTTTTAATATATATATATATATATATTCTATAATATAATATTATATCTATTATTATAGTTTATAAATATATTTTATAAATTATACAACATAAGTTATTAATTTAAATATGTTCACTAATATTTGCTGTTAATTTTCAACCCTGCGTACAATTTTTACTATTCTCTACCACTATTTCTCCTATTCCTATATAATTAATTTTTTTTGTGTGACCATATAAATCTGAGAGCTGGCACTGCACAGTGCAAATATAAAAAAAAAACAAATATTTAGTTCCAAACCCAAGTGCAGTTTATTGACAGTGCAATGCAAAAACCCAAACAAACAACTTGACACAGAAGTAGCATGAACAGGTATGAACAGATTAAAAGACATGACATAGATATGGCATGAAAAGACTAAACTCTCCGACAGTGGATTACAACATTAATACGCGACACGTACAAGGTTCAACAATGGTCAAATATATATACAGAGCAATGAAAGTCACATGACAAGAACAGACCAATGAACACATGACGCAATGACAAGGACAACCAATCAGAACATGAAACAAAGAACAAGGGTACCAATAGCGAAGAGACACGAGGGCAAGGGAAGCATGAAACAACAGACAGTATCAGATTACAAAATAAAATACATGACAACAATGAACCACACAAGCACACCCAAACAAAAACCTGTGTTTCACTTGTTCCAAAGTTAGTGTTTCCAAGCATTAAACTCCCATCAATCCTGCGTTCCCTGAATTACCATTAGCCACCGAGGCAGTTACCCTTGGGTATAAAAGCTGGTCATAAACGAGAAAGCACTCGCTTAAGCATGCTCACGACTCCCAAGTAACGCCCGCCGTTCGGGAGATAATGAAGTGATCAGTTTTAAATGACAGATCAATGCACAGAAGAGAGAGCAACAGCAAAGGCAAGGCAGGAAAGGTGCAGCGAGCTGGCCTTTTCTTATAGCTTGCACATCATTTCGCTAAAAACCTCTCTGCACACACACACACACGCACATACTCATCCTAGACCTTTGATAGTGACATTTGAAGAAGGACAGCTGAGTGCATTTAGTTTTAGCTTCCTCGGAAGACACGAGCGACGGGATTGTGCCCCTTTCTCTCTGAAAGAAACACTCTATTTCCTTTCAGTCCAGAGGGCGGAGGGTTCTATAACAAAAACAACAACAAAATCCAGCCGAAAAGCCTCCCTGGTCACGGAGCGCCTGGTGCGACGTAACATGAACCGCGAGATTCAGAAATATGTACGGCGCGCGACGTCAAACTCACCTGTGCCGATAACAAAAGCGAGACTGACAGGTGTTTTGGGATGGCAGGGGACCGTCAAAGCTAAGGTTACATCAGCCCATTCATTTTGTATAAGGCCCTGCTTGGGTTAGCACATACAAAGAGAAAGCAACAATTGGTAGGCCATTGTGTCGGAGATGGCATTGAGTGGAGACTGACAGCGCGATTCTTTAGCCCTCTGAAGGAGAGCTTCATTAGAGACATGGCTACTCGCCGCCACCACCTCATACTGAGGTGATGGATTACTTTCAGAGCCCAAGCCGCACAAGGGAAATTAGCTCAGATCAACTATGGTTTTTCCCATTAAAAAAACATATTAGCCATAATAGGCTCCTCAGTTCGATTGAATAAAGTCGAGGTGTCCTTTTTTGCTTAGGTCTCCTCTCATTTTCTTTAAGTAGCCGAATCCGTTTCCGCACGCACTTACACATTTACTTAAGATTCCAGAGAAGTGGGAGCAAGTGAGAGAAAGAAAAAAAGGTGAGAGTACCGTTCCTATTTATCTCCGGTCAGGAGTCTAGCTGGAAAATAATGGGCTCTACGTTGAATAGTAATCCTTTATTAAGGCCAGTTAAATTATGCTCTTCAGTTTAGGATGGCCGCCTTTCACCGGGCACAATTAGAAAAAAACGAATCCGCCGTGCGGAGAAAAAGAGCTCGGTGTCCAGCCAAGAGGAGAGAGCATTCAATTCAGCTCCTGTAACACGCGAATTAAGACTAATGTCCAATTATACTGTCGCCGCCATTTGTCTAAAGATAATTTGATGGAGAGAGAGAAATCTTTTTCCATTGAGAATGTGCATAGATCGTAACCTCGGGGATTCGTCATGCTTGTAAAACTTTATTACGATCATTCTTGGCAGGGCGAAAATCAATTGTCTCCATTTTTTGGATTGTTGAACATGTTATAGGGATCTTTATAGGCTCAGGGATATGACAGTTTGGACGTCAGATGGATTCGTCGTGTCTTGCTAATGGAGAGACCTGAAATAGCTGGTCAGGCAGATGACGAGATGTTCATTTAATAGATGGTACTTTTTACTTTCTCTACTCAGGTGTGGAACACGTATTGGGGAAAGAAAACAATTAAAAAATGCATTAGGGCAGCCGATTATGGAGCTGAGATGGCAGATAATGATGTCAGTTAGCTCGGAAATCTTGTCGGAGACGTGTTCGACTCACATTCAGATGTTTAAATGAAAATGTTCCACGGCAGATGTGGAATGCTGATAATGACTAATTGCAAAAAAAAAAAAAAAAATTCAACCAGTAACTACGAAAGCACCTTTTTCCATCTGAAGTGATTAATAAATTCCCAGAGATTTCAGGTTTGAATTGGTTTTCGATTTTAGGAAAACAAAAACTCTGTTTCTCTGTTTTTTTTTTAAAACATAGGTTTACATGAAAAGACTGAGAATTTAATAAGCAATCTGTTCTTGCTCTGAGAAAAGAGCTAGTTATCCTCCTTGTTAGCTCACTAACTCCAACTATGCATCAAAAAATCTTACCGATATATTTCTTTAATGCAATAACACCACAGTAACACGTTACGGCGGCCCCCAACTTGGCTGGCCACCTCTCCTAATTTGATTCCTTTCACATGCAGTGAACCCGTCCTTTGAGGGAACATAGCAGGAACACCTTACATGGCTGTTCAGTCACCCCTTAAAATTGTAACCTCTCTCTCTCTCTCTCTTTCTCTCTCCCCAGGCGCTGAGCTGAGCTGATTAGGTGGGTGACTTACAGTGACGGAGGTGACTTCCCACTTCCTACTCGCTCTCTCACTCTGTCTCCCTCTCTCTCTCTATCTTTGAGGAAGAAACACTGCAGAGATTCTTGAATCCATCTCTTTCTGATATGCTGAGTGCTGCTGGGTGGGGCTGAGAGAGCTGCTGAGAGGATGGGCAAACTGTTCTTCAGCAGTTACTAATCTACAATAGAAAAGTTCACAATAAAATTTACAGTCTGGAGTCAGCCTCGCTGGAATTTAGAATTAAATAAAAATTCTTAAAGATTTGGTAGAATAAAGAAACATGTTTTATACAGTGGAGTCCACTCATGAATTTTTTTTTTAACTATTTTAAGTTTTTCATTAAAAATTATATTAAAAATTACATATAAAGTATATCAAATTTAATTAAAAATTTTACTGAAATAAATAATGTAACAAAAAAAAAATATATATATATATATATATTCATTTTGATTTTAAAATACATCACATAAATGAAAAAAGTTATAATTTAATTAAAAATAAGTAAAACACGTACGCTTACTTAGAAAAATGTATATATATATATATATATATATATATATATATACATACACACATTCTTTATTAAAGTAAATGTATTTAAAAATATCTTAACGGTTCTTTATTTTAAATATACATATATATATATATATTAGTGCTGGGCAATGATTAATCGCGATTAATCGCATCCAAAATAAAAGTTTTTCT